>JACXGK010002540.1:0-23129 GCA_016801125.1 Novumbra hubbsi | reverse complement strand
TACGTGTCCTTAAGCTTCCAAATGTTGTGTGCGAGGAGATTGTGAGAAAACGCAGCTTGTTTACCAAGGGAAGGGTTCTCAACATTTAACCAGGTTTTATTTGGGACCAGGGGGTTAAGCAGGGGGAATTTAGCCATTTGCACACAGATTTCTAGATTCTACTTTTGCTGCTAGTTTTGTGTAATTTATTAAGCATTTTTGAGAAATATTTATTTTTGTAAGCCTAAAAGTGATTCTTTGAAAGTTTCAAGAAACTTGACCAAAAGACAGTAACAAAAACACTGGCACTTGAATGTTAAATGTCACCTGTATGCGTGAGTTTATATATTTCGGGGTAGTGTGAGCTTTTTAATGTTTAAGACATTGGACTCGGTCAACAATAATATCCACCGCTGTTTCGAGGCCTTGGGGCCCTGACATCTCTAAATATTAGATAGTGCAATTGGCCTTCAAAAAGAAAAAATGGAATTTAAACATGCCAAGGTTTGGAATTAAAGTTGTCAAAAGAGCAAAAGCAAATTTTCCAAAACGTATCTGTAAAAGTGTTTGGGATTATCAAGTTGTGTGCATTGTTATATTACTACTTTTTTTTTTTCTTTTTTCCAGTGAATGTCTGGCAAATGGCAATCTTAAAACAAAAACATGTGGTTTGTTCTCTATTGTTGCAAATGCATACATGGCACCTCCGGGGATTTGTGTTACCTTAGAGTATTGGGCAGGTCTCAGCTGCAGTTGTTTTCCACCGTAGCAGCACATTGAACTACTAGCCTAACCACTGGAAGACGAGACTACGAGCAACACTTGCTCAGTGCCCTGAGGAGGAATACCCAGAGCTCTTTAGATGTAGACTTTGCTTTCTGTACTAGCTTAGAGGCTAATGCACTGCATGGGGAGAAGACTATGCGTGCGGTTTATTGTATGATTTTACCAAAATAAAAAGTTTGGATGCGAAAATACCTTTTTTATTACTATAATGCAAGCATGTTTCCAAAATGTTATACGTGTGGGTTCGCTGGACCAGTTATGACCTGGACTGAGAGGAGCTGCTGTTGGAGATTTGATTGGCTTCTGTTTCTTTGAAGAAAAAGAATAGATTTAATTATTTAAATAAACCTTGTCACGAAATATTGTATTTCCTGTATGTCGTTGTCTAATGTGTTGATCAGGACGCTCGGTGTAATATTATGCAAAGTAAAATGTATTTGTTTGGGTGGTTCCCTTGCTCTTCATCTTTGGGCCGTCCATTTTGATTTGCCTTTTAATCGTTCCAGAATTTGTTTATAGTTCAATTTTTTTTTGCTATGATTGCATTAAGGCTTTTTAGGTTACCATTGCTTTTCTCTAAACCCAGAGATTGTTTTGTAAATATCCTAGTTTTCTATTGATTTGATTCACCTAATTTTCTTGTTTGATTTGCTCTTAGCATATATCGCTAGCATTCACAGTTTCTTTTTGCGTTTAAAAAGTAATTCTGTCACCATTTCCAACTAAACCCAGCCCTGGTGTATTGATTAGTCATGTTCTACTGGTTATTGATCCACATGACAGAATCCTGGGACTTTGTATAGTTTGAAGCATGGGAGAAATGTCAATCTTTTTAATAAGAGTTTTGATGAGGCTAGGAGAGGCCGAACGAGGTTCCCTGTCTTACAGGCATTTGCACTACTGGACGTCCTTGGGGCATCTTCGGGAAATTGATGTGTGAGGATCATGCTGGCAGATTTTCCAGGAATGTCTGGACTAATGTTAGACCTTGTTCGCAATGACAAATGTTTGCAGACACAAGCGTATTAACAGTGTATGTATCCATAGACATATGTCCTGAGATGGAGGTCTGCTGTATGATAGCACTCCGTGTTAAAGAAAAGTGGGACTACTGGCCAATTGAGTCATTAATAGGTCAATGATCCCGGCAAATGGATACAGATTTGTTACCCCAGAAGTTTTCTGTGTGAGTATGTGTTGGAAAAGGTTTAAAGGAATTTTTGAGTAGTTCATTCTGAATACTGGGTCTCTGGCCTGTCTATTCTGTTGGCACCGAGTACTGCTTGGCCCCACTGTTAATCCAACCTATCTCTTCCCAGGGATTTCACAGCCATTAAGAGATCGCTTTTTGGACTCAGTGGTATTGAGTGATGAAATACACATACTGTTCTGCACATAAACACACAAGCTGACTAATCCATGAGTGAGTGCGGGGGTGTGGCTTAAACAGACACGCTTTCCCAGACACACTCCCACAGCCTCCGTCAGTGAGCTCTCTGCTGTCTGACTCAATGGACTGACTGACTTGGTAAAACATGACCTATGAGACAGGCACCTGGACAACACATTAGCAGACATGTTGAACTTGACTTACAGGTAAGAACACAAGAGCAGGTTTATTGTGTTGTTGCATAATTTTTCCGCTCTTAAAGGGTGCTTTGGTTGGCTCCATGTTGGTGCAATACTGTTCAAATTCTTTGTTGCGTTTGAATTCTTTTTAATGACGGGTTTTGCCACTGCGTCACTTAGGAAGGCACAGTTCTTTTGCCTCTTGATTAAAAGGTTTACCTGCTTTTTAAACGCCGCTTAGGAACTGCAAATGAAGGTTTTTTTACCACTTGTTTTTGAGTCGTTCTATATAATTTGAACAGTTTTTGATTCACATTTTGAAACACGTGATATTTAGACAATCCAATAAACTACTTGTAGAACTGTGAATAATGAACAACTTAAAGGTAAACAATCATTCTAAGCAATCGTGTAGTTATTAATCAGCATGGGTGTGTGTCTTAATAGAAGTGTGTGCATGGTTTCAGATCCAATTTAACCCTCTCATGTCTCAGATGAGAGACTGCAAAGATGCTTTTCTTCGCTTTAACAGGTCAGTAAGTCTATATAATACGTCACCACCGAAACAGCATTACATACTATTCATTTGTAAATTACAAAGCTTGCATTACACACACTCCGGTCATATCAGTGATTGCCTCTACTAAGAGACTTGAAGAGCCTTCCATGAGGAGCTGTGGTGAGGGTCAAGGGGCAAGAAAGAAGCCTCGTTACTGAGTTTAAGGATTGTTTTTTATCTGGTACTGTCAACTGTCTGATGTATTGTGTGATTTATTGAACAGGAGCATGGGTGGAACACGGGTAAACTTACCAATAGAAATGCAAGGAAATTGTTAAAAAAAACATACTGTATTTACCAAAACCACCTTAGGCTACATTATTCCAGTAGATCTGGAGGAGGCCATCATTAGACGTCCACTCAATTTCCAGTCCTTTAATTCAAATAGGCCTCCAGACACACTGGACACTGGGTTTGATTGAACAGCTGGCCTTAATCTGGATGGATTTTAATGATTGATTAAATTAGAATGCGCCCGTAAATCCGTCCAGCTCCTCATAACTGCGGGAAGGTTTGGATCCCAATCCCAGCAGCAGACAGAGCCTATTGTTGCCTCACCTAATCTTTAATCTGAGCCTGTTTGGGCTTCATCACATCAGAGGGCAGTGCTACCCTTCATGCCACTGAGCCCCGGTAACCCTTCAAATCACTGTTTCCTTCACCTCACGACTCACAGCCATGCCCCTAACCTGAAGGAGACTGTCGTGCAAAATGTCTTCCCCGACCCAAAAAGATGCAAGAACTTCGGAGGTTGTGAGATCAAATAGACTTTAATGAGAATTTATAAAGCGGAGTCATTTTCTATAGGAAAGAACTGAAGGCCAATTTCATTGAGCACACACTTAACAGGTTAGAACCCTCCCACTAAGACACTTATAACAGGTTAGACCCTCCCACTCATGACACTTATAACAGTTTAGACCCTCCCCTCATGACACTCTCTAGACGGCACCTCCTCCTGGGGTTACTGATTATCTTCCCCCGTTAACACTTAATGAAACCGTGTCGACCTGGTTCTCAGGAGACAATACAACCCATGAGCCCCCAACAGTCCAAAAAGTGTTACAACAGGCAGATAAGATATCAGCCAATTGTACACACACACAAATAACAGACCCAGAGCTTGACCGGAAAGAGAGAGGTCATGGAATCAACTGGTGAATCATAACCCCACCCTTTGGTGTCTAAGTGTATCTGAACTATCCTTCAGAACACTGGATTATATGACTAGATTACTAACTACCATTATTCATTAATACATACAGTTTAAAACATTCATTTTCAATAAGTATATGACAGTTAATGACATCACTTATAATATTTTCTCTACCTAAGTGAATCATCAATACATTCATTTGGTGGACATGTGAAATATAAAAATACTCCTACAAGACCAGTGGGGAAACCTGCTGAT
Organism: Novumbra hubbsi; assembly: GCA_016801125.1. NCBI lineage: Eukaryota > Metazoa > Chordata > Actinopteri > Esociformes > Umbridae > Novumbra > Novumbra hubbsi. The sequence continues at coordinate 18,822 of JACXGK010002540.1, read as the reverse complement.
GAGAGCCCATCCGCAAATCAATTATATTATATACGAGTCTAGTCCCCTTGCAGAGAAAATCTGAGAATTTGGGTCACTTTGTTTTTCACCGTAAAGAAGTATTGTTGGAATATGGCAAGAGATTAGTGAGACCTGCAGATCCCGTGGCTGGTCCAGGGTTTTCTGACTTCCCGGATGATCGTGGGCCTTGGTCAACTTGTTTGGCTAACTGCCAAGACTGATTTGGGCCAGCCCTGTTCAAAATATATATTTAAAACGGTTTGTTTGCATTGGTAAATCTGATCTGACACAGTTTACAAACCGCCTACTACTTCCTTACTAGAATCTCTACAACTAATCTAAATCATCTGTAATTTCATGATATACCACTGGTGATGCTGTGGTGGGAAATAATCAAATGATCTGATCATATTAATCAAGTAAACCGTGTATACCGTTGAGGTCTTTGATTAATCTACACTAGTGCCAACTGAGCTACCACAAACCTAATAGGATCTAATATCACAAAATCAGGACATAGGAACACTGCGGGAAAAACACAAGTGAGTAATTTGATTAGTCCACTGGCAGAAACTACAGGCATAACTGCGAACATTGAAAGATACTCTATCTGCATCTGGCATTAAAAGATGAAAATAGGTCATTTCTTTTTTATTTAAAGTAATTTTGACTGGCGGTTTTGATATCCGATTATCATGATCTGTCCCACCTCATGGCTTAACAGGTTGCTTAATACAGACACAGAAGTGTTTTCTTCCTCAAACCAGCTTATAGCGTTGTATAAAATAATTGTTTTTTTTTTCTTCACAATCCTCTAAAAATCAAGTAATGTGTCATTGCATAGTGCAATTTCTTTGTCATTGATTATTCTCATAAAAGATTCATCTTTGACAGCGTTGAGTTGGCTTTTGTAACGCATAAAAGTAAAAAGGGACTAGAAGTCAAGAATTTAATTTCCACTTCCGCCTTCTTTTTCTCAGTCTTCCTACAGTTTTGAAAATGTAAGAATAATTCCACAAACATATGTTATTAATGTCTGTCAACATGCAATTAGTATGAAAACATTTGTCCTTACCCATTTGATTGTCGGGGAGACAATGCAGTTTTGATCCAGCCATTCAAACGCACTGAAACTCCACAAAGGTCTTCACAACACTGTAAAAATGTAACATATAAACTTCACATATATACATTCAAACAGCTTTCAATCACGAGATCTCAGTGTGTGCATGATTTCATCACACAATCATGGTGTTTTGAATCTTTTTGTTTTTACATGCAGACAGATCTACCAACTGATCTAAATACTTTGTATTATGACTTAAATAGAAGAAACTCGTGCCTTTTGTTGCCCCTTTGTGGTTGAGGTTAGCCAGTGGAAGCAGTAATCCCTGAACATTTGTATCAGGTCTATAAAATCCCCTCTCATTCTCGCTGCAGTATTAACCAATCCTCTACCATCCATCCGTCTGTCTCATCTAGGATCCAGCAACATTATTTTTTAGATGCTTTGGAATTGTATAAGTCTTCATTGATATGATCTGTGTTCAACGTTGCTTTTTGCTTCTATCACCACACCTCTCAAACTCCACCCTCAACCTTCATCCACAATGAACACCTCTCAAACTACACAACCTCCATACTCAATAACACCTCTACCTCTCCACGACCTCTATCCTCAATAACACCTCTACTTCTCCATTACCTCTATACTCAATAACACCTCTACCTCTCCATTACCTCTGTACACAATAACACCTTTCTACCTCTCCACTACCTCCATCCTCAATAACACCTCTACCTCTCCACTACCTCCATCCTCAATAACACCTCTACTTCTCCACTACCTCTATCCTCAATAACACTTTTCTACCTCTCCACTACCTCCATCCTCAATAACACCTCTACCTCTCCACTACCTCTATCCTCAATAACACCTTTCTACCTCTCCACTACCTCCATCCTCAATAACACCTCTACCTCTCGACTATCTCTATCCTCAATAACACCTTTCTACCTCTTCACTATCGCATTCCTCAATCAACATTCTCAATAACACCTTTCTATCTCTTTACTACCTCCATCCTCAATAACACCTCTACCTCTCCACTACCTCCATCCTCAATAACGCCACTACCTCTATCCTCAATAACACCTTTCTACCTATTCACTACCTCCATCCTCAATAACACCTCTACCTTTCCACTACCTCCATCCTCAATAACACCTCTACTTCCCCACCCTCAATAACACCTCTACCTCTCCACTACCTCTATCCTCAATAACACCTTTCTACCTCTTCACTATCTCCATCCTCAATCAACATCTTCAATAACACCTTTCTACCTCTTCACTATCTCCATCCCCAATCAACATCTCTGCCCCACCTCCAAATTAAATCCGGTCACGTGTCCCTCCTGGACTTCTCACTCTCCTCCACCTCTCCCCCTAGCCTCTGTCCTGTGCCTGTTGCCCCAGACTGTGTCGGCTGTATGGGCTTGTGCGCGGGCCTGCCCGGCCTCTTGCACCTGCACGGCGGAGAAGCGCTGCAGCGTGCTGTGTGACCGGTCAGGCTTGTCCAGCTTGCCCCGCGAGTTCCCCTGCGAGGCGTCCACCATCAACCTGGACAAGAACAGCCTCAAGTTTCTGTCCGAGAGGGCCTTCGGCACACTGCCCTCCCTCAGATCCCTGTCCCTCGACCACAACAACATCTCCTTTATCACCCCAGGGGCCTTCAAGGTGAGACGCAACATTTGCAAACAAAACACACAAAAACACAATGTTCATTCCAATCGAGGTCACAACTGGCTGTCTTTTGGGTTCATATAATTATTTCAGTATCTTTTACTCGTCTTGACTTTCTGCGTTTTTCTTTGTGAACTGCTCGATGTATGAAATTTGTGATAACATCTCTGACAATTGTTTAGGGTCTGCCCAATCTGGTGGAGCTGAAGATGGCTCACAACGAGTATATCCGTTACCTCCACACCCGCACCTTCACTGGGCTTAAACGTCTGGTCCGACTGGACGTGGCTGACTGTAACCTCTTCAACATGCCGGACCGGATATTTCTAGAAAACTATGCACTAAAGGAACTATTCTGCTTCCAAAACAACTTCCGGAGGATTCCAGGAGCACTGCGGGGAATGGAGAACCTAACTCACGTCTATCTGGAGCGGAATAAGATCGAGGCAGTGGCATATAACTCTCTCTTGGGTCTGGGGAACCTCAGGTAGTTAGTTTGTACCTCAAATCGAGAAAATTTAAACTTTTTACTCTTTGCTGTTTTCTCTTAGACAGGCTTTTTTTAACTTTTCTTAAAAGGCTTTTAACTACCAAATGTTCCCTAAATTTGGCTAGTCTGCACAACCTTTTAATCCAAATTGGTTAAAGAAATATATAAAATAAAAAGAATATAACTTGCACTAACTATTGACAAAGATTTGGGAAACAGCAAACAGTGAACCAACATTTCTTCCTCTTCTAACAGGATATCATATCCAGGTTTTATATACAGTTCGAAGCTATTTTAATGTGACTAATCACACTTCCAATTTCTAAAACTCGTCAGATACCTGAACCTCCAGGAGAATCGCATCAACGTAATCCATGACCAGTCTTTCCAGGATCTAGTGCGCCTGGAGAACTTCTACCTTAATGACAACCTGCTGTCCGAGCTGCCCAAGGTGGCCTTCAAGGGCCTTTGGCGTCTCAAGATGCTCAACCTGGGAGGAAACCTGCTTACTAACATCTCCAGGAGCTGGTTCAGCGACCTAGTGGAGCTAGAGGTTCTCTACCTGGACCGCAACCGCCTGGTCTACATCGAAGAAGGCTCTTTCGAGAACCTGACCAGCCTCATTACTCTCCACCTGAACAGCAACAATCTCAGCTCTCTACCCTTCTCAGTCTTCCAGCCGGTCTACTTCATCGGACGCCTCTACCTCTTCAGAAACCCATGGGAGTGTGACTGCTCTCTGGAATATCTGAAAGAGTGGATGGAGAGTTATAAGCTGGTCCGGGATGTCCCCTGTGCCTCCCCGTCCTCTGTGGCAGGTCTGGATTTGAGCGAGGTAGTCTATGCCAGGGTAAATGGATCCTGCGTTGACCCTGGGGAGCTGAACCTGACCACAACGCCATCGGAGATTCTTTCCACGACGGAGAACCGCTTCAAAAGCCTGATCTCCAAGCTGCTACAGCAGGAACTGAGGGACGAGGTGGGGAACAGGACGGAGAGCCTGAGGAACGGGACCCTGCCGGATCCCGCAGAGGGACTGAGCAGTAGGGTCCAACGGGGGGTCGCCAGCCAATCACTGGTTTCATTGTTGGTGGTGTGGAGGGTCTTGTGGATGGCGATTGGTCAATTATGTGTTGATTGCCCGTTTGGGCATGTGACTGGCACCTGAATGTTGTTGTGTGTTGATTGAACAGGACATTCTTTACAGAACCATTATAATGCACAAAGGATGCTGTAGTCAGTCTTGTTTGGATGTTAGAGTGTCTGGCCGTCTACCGGGCTGTCATGCGGGGGGAGTTGCCTTGCCAATTCCAGTATTCCAATGGGTTCATACCAAAAGAGGACACTTAAGAGTGTGGATCGTATGAAACACCAGACTGCTTGATGCTTTATTGACAGATCCATTTCTTTCATGCCAAAACCTTCTCAGTAACACGACACTGACAGCACAGGGTTTCTTTGCCAGTGCATGCTGTTTTTTGTTTGTGGTTCAGATCACCATACCTTCCTTATGTGTTGTGTAACATCCCTACGTACATTCCTACATTCATAATCTATTATCATCAAAACGTGTGCTCCCTGTAACTTAATGTTTTTGCTGACATAAGCGCCTGAATGAACTTCAGACCGATGTCTCCCACACTCGTTCTTGTTTCATTCGCTCTTCTCACTTAATGTGAAGTGTATGCAGCTTAAAAAAAATATATATTAATCTCCTTACAGTGTCGCTTCTTTGCCCTGTAAGCCTCTGCAGTCTAAAGTAACGTAATGGAGGGTGTCCATCGTTGGATTCGGTTCAGACCACATGTCCCCTGTGGACACACAGCTTATTTTATCTAGTCAATAGGGGAAGAGTACAGAAGCACTAATGGACTGCGTGGGATTAGATTTACGGTCCTGTTTTGAGTAACATGGCAATTCATTATAACATCATAAAAGGATGTTACATTTGTCCGTCAAAGTATAGTAAATGCACTACATTTTATATGGATGTGCGTATTTACATATTGAAGTATCCTGCGTCAAGTTGTTAGAATCTGTAAAATGATGCGTCATTCGGCGTGTGTACATCCCGTTTCCTACAAGCGCAAGGAATTCCTGGTAACGGCCTGTCTGTGTCTCTTGTGTCATGACAAGATGTGCACCAGGAATGAATGTTGTACATTTGTGCAAAAATAGGGACGAGTGTGACACCTCTGGGCTTATGGGGAAGACAACGCAAGGCCACTGTGTCATATTACATTGCTGCGATTTTCATTATGTATTTCTGTCACATATTATTTAATGTGTTCAAGTATTAAAGGTTTAATGTTTTAGTGTTGGTTTCCTTTCTTTTAAATACTAACCAACGAAAACTAGGAATGATGTTGAAACCATCGGAGATGTAGCTGACCTACGACCACTGCCATAAAAATAGTTGGGCAGCAGGGTATTCACATGTTAGTTAATACCACTGATGAAAACGTTGACAAAATGTTTACATTTCTGCATGCAGTTTGAATTAAAGGTTATAGGTTGATTCGCAAGCCATTGCTAACTAAGATGTCTGTAGGATAAGCATGTCAGCTCTTTGTATAGAATTTGCATCTTTGCCCTAACAGAAAGTAAGTAAAAACAAACTTCACACTGAATTCAGAAACCTAGAAAATGGTACCTATACGTTAATCTGACTGTTGAGAAAAGTGACCAAAAAATTACATTGAAATGCGTGTTTGCAAACACAAGAGGCAGACACATATAACTTTTCCAACACATAAAAGGAAATATATTTTAAAAAACGGTTCATATTGAAGAACTGAATAATTTCAGAGTATTTTACACTGGGGCAGTCATAGCATCCGTCATATTCCATGTGCATGTTATTCAGATGCACCAACTACCTCCCTTTCCTTGCCAAATCCTCCACCTTACCAGGTGAGCACATTTCATACGGTTAGGATAGTTGCAGAATACAAATTAGTGTCGATTAAACTTGAAACATTAATACTTTCAGACCACACATTTCTGAAATGGCAAATCAAGAATCGGAGTTGTAATTTGACCCTCATACCCTCTTGATTTAGTGAAGTTTGAAATTGTAAAGTACATTGATCTCGATACCATGGTCTGTTTTTAGAAATGTTTTGGGAATTACCAAGGGATGTGCATAGGTGTGAACGTTCTGTCCATGGGTGTTGTTTTGGCTTCCGGTTGCTTCCCTCGGTCAGCAGAGTCTTCCTGATGGTGGAATGTTGGTTCGGGGGGGGGGGGGGGGGGGGGGTGTCGATGCAAAACACTGACGGGCCCACGGACCCAATGGCGATATGAAAGCTTGCAAATGTCCAACATGCATGAGATCCCATTAATATCTCTAAAACACTCACGGATTCATTTAAAGGAGACAGTATTTGGCGGAGTGGAGAGGGGATGGCTATGATGACAATGTCTACGCTTAAAAAGGAAGCAGAATAGAACTGATCAATGAGATTAATAAGGAAAGTGATGTGAATGAAGAACACCAAAATAAAACAGAGTAACAGATGAATAAGGAGGTGTGGAGAGGAGACAATTGTGCTGTGGGGACTTTGTAGTTCTCTCTTAACTCTTCCCAGAAACAAAGAAAGAAACACAAGCCCCATTATCAGCATTCTGCAGTGATGGAAAAGAACTACAACCCATGACAGAGAGGAACTGCAAAAGAAAGAAAAACAGTACTGTCTCTTTAAAACAAACATATAAAAAAGTCACCTCCTAGCTAATACAGACATGACAATATTTATTTGCTTCTTTCTTTACACAACACTAAGGCTAGGTAGTCGGTAAAGGCAGAGATATTCGCTGCTGCAGGTCTTTTGCAGTTCACAGAGGATTTCAATTGGCTGCTGAGGGTCGCGTGTAGTACAAAGAGGTTTCTGTTCGGTTGAGGTGCTTTTCTTCTCCAAAGGAATGATGGAAGTTTTTGCAGAGATGCATTGTCAGCGGACGGGAAAGGATGAAGGAAGGGGGAGAGGAAGGAGGAGGGAGGAGAGGAGCAATCATATGCCAGAGCGGCGATGGTGTCCATAGAGATCAAGTGGACCCAGTAGGACACAGGGTGTACCAGGAGAACACAGAGAGAAGGGACATGTGTTCCATCTTAACTTCAGTAGACCAAGGACCCAGGGACACTGTCCTCAGCAGACCAAGGACCCAATCTCCACAGTAGACCTAGGACCCAATGTCTTCAGTAGACCCAGGGCCCGGCTGTCCTGAGCTAGACCCAGGGTCCGGTGTCCTCAGTAGACCCAGGATCCAGCTGTCCTCAGCTAGAACCAGGGCCCGGCTGTCCTCAGTAGACCCAGGACACGGGGACCCACTGTGCGGTGGTACTGACCAAGTCGATAGCCTCCTCTAGGTGTCGGATGGTCTCGTCTATCTCGTTGTTAATGATGGTCTGGTCAAAGTAATGGGCATAGGTCTTCTGCAGAATCTCTGACTCCTTCTGAAGACGCTGTAGGGACTCATCCTACAGAGTGAGAGGAGACAGCCAGTCAGAGACAGGTGTCATGCCCCAGCCACACGCCGTATCTTAACTTGAGCCATTAGAAGAAAGCAGGAAAACCTATCTGCCGCCGCAGGAAATAGCAATAATTATGAGGATTGAAATGAATAACATTTGTTTGGGAAATGTTGGGGCTTTTGCAAATTCTATATTAGAGGAAATCCTTCCTGCTAACATCTTTCCTGCCAACAAATGGATGATCACGTTAAGGTACTCGGCATTTGTGAATGAATCTGACAGAACAAGACAGAGGTTTCCGGGTGGGTAAACAGGAGCACTTTGGTAGGCCTGGTGTTGAGGGTGGATGCCTCAACCTTTACTGAGAGGAAGAAGAGCCGGGCCAGTATCTAATGTACTCATACTTACTGGCAGAGCCCCTGACTAGAGCCGGGCCAGTCTCTAATGTACTCATAATTACTGGCAGAGCCCCTGACTAGAGCCGGGCCAGTATCTAATGTACTCATACTTACTGGCAGAGCCCCTGACTAGAGCCGGGCCAGTATCTAATGTACTCATAATTACCGGCAGAGCCCCTGACTAGAGCCGGGCCAGTATCTAATGTACTCATACTTACCGGCAGAGCCCCTGACTAGAGCCGGGCCAGTATCTAATGTACTCATACTTACCGGCAGAGCCCCTGACTAGAGCCGGGCCAGTATCTAATGTACTCATACTTACTGGCAGAGCCCCTGACTAGAGCCGGGCCAGTACCTAATGTACTCATACTTACTGGCAGCTTCCTGCACCACTTGGGGAGCTGAGGCCAGCGCAACGGAACGCAGGAGAAATGGGAAAAACAAAAGCTCATGCACGGCATGCAGGACGAACTAGTAAAGACAGAGCTGATAGAAGAGATCACAAGAGTAGTTCTAGATGTGCCGCGTCAGGTACCAACAACAGTGTGTGTGTGTCTTACCTCGTTGATACCCGGGGTGATGGTTGGAGCGGCAATGAAAACAACGTAAGGAGCAAACTCTGCTGTCCGCAGGACCTTCAAAGCCTAAAGGAGAACAGGTTAAAGGTGACCAGGTATTCTGCATGAGAAAACGCCTGACCCAACCAGAAATACACATAGACCTTTTAGCATGTTCATGTTACACACACACACGTTTGCGTTTTTCTATTCATGTATGGACCTAAGGCCTAGCCATGACCATGTTCCTAAACCACACCCTATTCTTAACCTGAGTAACCCAACACCTAACCCTAACCACACTCTATCCTTTACCTGAGTAACCTAACACCTAACCACACTCTATCCTTAACCTGAGTAACCTGAGTAACCCAACACCTAACCCTAACCACACCCTATCCTTAACCTGAGTAACCTAACACCTAACCCTAACCACACTCTATCCCTAACCTGAGTAACCTAACACCTAACCCTAACCACACTCTATCCCTAACCTGAGTAACCTAACACCTAACCCTAACCACACTCTATCCCTAACCTGAGTAACCTAACACCTAACCCTAACCACACTCTATCCCTAACCTGAGTAACTTAACACCTAACCCTAACCACACCCTATCCTTAACCTGAGTAACCTGACGCCTAGAATGTCTAAACCTAAAAGAAATCCCAATTTCAATACCATGCAGGATAAAAAAATGCTCCCTTGAGTCCCAGAAATCCCGGTTCTAGTGGGGACAGTTTATTTCAGGTTTTACTGTCTTTGAGGGTGTCCCCGCATCTGGATCACACACACACACCTGAGGCTCCACGTCCAGGATGGAGATGAGTCCCTGCTGGTGGATATCACACACACACACACACACACCTGAGGCTCCACGTCCAGGATGGAGATGAGTCCCTGCTGGTGGATCTTGCGGATGGTCTCCAGCCGCGTGCCGTACATGGCGTCCTCGTGACTACCGTACTCCAGGTAGTCGTTGTTACTGATGTCCTGCATCATCTGGTCATGTGACACGAAGTAGTAGTTCTTCCCGTTCTCCTCGTCCTTCTTCGGAGGTCTAGTCGTGTCTGGGGCGGAGGAGGACAGAGGAGGAGGTGGGAGGAGCGGGGAGGAGGAGGGCGAGACGGAGGAGGGTCAGTGAGAAGGAGGTCGTTATCCGTGAAAGGCATTAAAATCTGTGTGTGGTTGCGCGCTTGGATGCACGCTTGCATGTGTCTTACGTGGAATGGGATAGGCAAATCTGTCAGGGTGTTTTGTGATGAGTGTGTTCTTGATGTGTCTTCTGCCCACCCCATGGGCGCCTGTCAGGGACACAAGCAGTCAGTCAGACAAGCATGTTACCACGTGCCCGACATAACTGTTACTATGGCGTTCATACCAACGTAGACGTACCTAACAGGACCAGTGTTTTCCTCTTGAAAGCAGGCAGTTTCACCACCTCTTCATAGGTGACCAGATCTAGTTGGTCAAAAACTGGAGATGTAGATGGAGGGAGAGAGAGAGGGCGGATGAGACACTGTTGGCGACAGACATCCCTTAAGCTGGGAAAACTCAGGGGCTTAACTGCTACAACACAGACGAAAGGCCAGGCAAAATGAGTGGATGGAGACACTGTGTGAAGACTCAACAACACCACAACACTTGGGAATAACAAGGTGGCTGGAAAACACAAGCACACCGGCTGAACCATAAGACCACAGTCAACATCTGGGCCCAGACAGCTGAAAGGTTATTCACTATGATGTTACAGGTGGTGAAAGAGGCTGGACCTCATGTTTAATGACTTTTGTGTCCTTAAAGCTGAAAGGATTAAGTTAGCCTGGCTAAAAATGAGATGTCTGTTATCATAACTCAGTCTAAAGCCCTAATTGAGTGAGACCAAGAAGAGACTTTGTTTTACAATTCAAATCGAAATGTATTTAATTATAGCGATGTTGTCGTTGAACGGAGACAATGAGAGGTTAATGGGGCAGAGTAAAAAAACAGCACAGAAGAGAAGAGAAGTTCTCAAATAAACATAGAAAACATAGAAAACACAGAGAGGATGACGCTGTAGAACATAGAAAACACAGAGAGGATGACGCTGTAGAACATAGAAAACACCGAGAGGATGACGCTGTAGAACATAGAAAACACAGAGAGGATGACGCTGTAGAACATAGAGAGTGGTACCGAAAAAGAGTTGGATAGAACACAACAGACAACAAAAAGTTCACCCACATTACAAATTGTTAAATGGAGTACAGCACAAAGTAGGACAGATTACTCCACAAAGTAAAGGACGGAGTTGGACAGGGACGGACAGAATAATGAAAATACTAACGGACAGAGTAGGGGACAGAGTAAAAGACAGAATAGGGGACAGAGTAAAAGACAAAATAGGGGACAGAGTAAAATACAGAGTAGGGGACAGAGTAAAAGACAGAGTAGGAGACAGAGTAAAAGACCGAATAGGGGACAGAGTAAAAGAGAGTAGGGGACAGAGTAAAAGACCGAATAGAGGACAGAGTAAAAGACCGAATAGGGGACAGAGTAAAAGACAGAGTAGGGGACAGAGTAAAAGACAGAGTAGGGGACAGGGTTAAAGACCGAATAGGGGACAGAGTGAAAGACCGAATAGGGGACAGAGTAAAGCCAGAATAGGGGACAGAGTAAAAAACAGAGTAGGGGACAGAGTAAAAGACCGAACAGGGGAAAGAGTAAAAGACAGAGTAAAAGACAGAGTAGGGGACAGAGTAAAAGACTGAATAGGGGACAGAGTAGAAGACTGAATAGGGGACAGAGTAGGAGACAGAGTAGGAGACAGAGTAGGAGACTGAATAGGGACAGAGTAAAAGACAGAGTAGGGGACAGAGTAAAAGACAGAATAGGGGACAGAGTAGGGGACAAAGTAAAAGACCAAATATGGGACAAAGTAAAAGACAGAGTAGGAGACAGAGTAGGGACAGAGTAAAAGACAGAATATGGGACAGGGTAAAAGACAGAGTAGGAGACAGAGTAGGGGACAGAGTAGGAGCCAGACCAATGGACAGAGTAATGGACACTCCTTGGTGTCAATAAACCATAGTATAGAGCATCTTCCTTACCCAATCTACAGTGTACATGAAACTACCAACAGTGAGAGTGTGTGGAAGAGTGTGTTTTACAACACCCAGTGCACTATGTATTCTCTCTGGAAATGTTAAAAACTCCAGTTCATCAAAAGTGCCTCTACCAAATATTGACTAAAGGTGGTCAATATTAAAGCGATTAGGTATTGTCTGTTTTGCATTTGTATTTAATTAAGAACAACATGTCGGTTTGATTTTCACTTTTACTTTTTTGTGTTGATCAGTGGCAAAAAAAAACATTAAATCCATTTTGATTGAGTTGTATCACAATAAAATATTCATTCAGATAGTATTCAAACCCCTTCACTTTTTTACGTTACATCTCTAGATTTCTAGATTATTGCCTTTATCAATCCACATAGAGATAATATGTGAATAAGTTAAGTTGAATATGATAAACTGAATCAATTTTAGAATAAGATACTAAATGTGGAAAGAATTAAGTATTGGACTTCTGTGTGTAAATAGACAATATATATATAATTTCATTTTATCTATACACCCATTATATATATAGATATATATAACATCTTAGTATTTTCTTGACAGGACAGATGTCCATGTACAGGCAGACCCCATTCACTAGTATGGGCATTTCTCATTGGCTGAAATGTGTCCTTTGAACTTGTGGTAAACTTTAACCTTGGGAGAAATGTGTCACATAGGGATATTAAATAGGGACTCTTCTCTGTGACAGATGTATTATATTAGCATACAACTAACTTGATTGGAAACACACAACACCAAAATAAACAAAAGCTTTGGGTAAAAATACACACAAACATTACTCTTTCGTTTTGTGCTGGATGTCTGTCGCTCTGAGCAAGAGCGACAGAAGCAAAACAGAAAGCTTGGGAATGACAGATGGAAAACTAAAGGGTTAAAGGTAATGCAAATAGAAAACAGACGAGAAAGACAGAACAATAGGATAAAAGAGCGATACAGAGTCCGACCAAATCTAAAGAGTCGTTAGCTGTCCAGAAACTGTCACCAGTTGTTACTTACATGCACAGAGCCCGTTTGGAGGGGGAGAGCATGAGAGATGAACAGGGTCATATGGGTCAGTTAAACATAAATACAGCATTACAAATCTCACTGCCAAACAACATTACCGATCACATTGTAGCACAACATTTCCAATCACACTGCTCAAGAAGATTATCAATTCACAATGCCCAACAATATTACCTATCCCACTGCATTACAACATAAAGAAACCGGAGCCGCTAGATACATAGACTGCTGTACATTAGTCATCCAAATGAGTACATTGATTACAGACACTTATTTTCCTCCTTAATAGTTCAGGATGAGATTTTGTGACCCAGAGCATAACTTTTTCTGAGTGAGTTTTATGCCTTACTGATTGAGGAGATAAAGTGGGTGAGTGTCTTCTGCTTCCCCTTAGACCACACGTCACCAACGGCCATGCACTCTAGCCTCTTGAAGAGGACGGAAGGAAGTAGGCATATTTAGAGAACACCAACAGGGCCTACTAGCGCGATAGGCCTAATAGCAAGCCGCCGCTAGCTTGCTACCACATCACCGTGTGTCCACTCCCTCTTTGTTACAGGGGCCAAACGAGATTCAGGAAGTTGCCATGCAAACGGACTGGGTCAGACCAGCAGAGGCATATTAAATGCCAGGAGATAAAAATGGAATGAGACATATTGCGAAGTCTTCTTTCCAACGTATTGTTTCCAAACCCTGTGAATATACCTTGCTCCCAAATATCATAGCCACTTCTTTGCTACTCCTTTAGCGGTTTAAGAACACGGTACTGTATGAACTCAGTGTTTCTTTTCCTTGACACGGTTTACCCACACAACGACTACTCATTCAGAGTAAGGAAGCAAACGTGTTGTGAATGTGGGTGAACGATCCATTTAACCCACAGCATCTACACTCACAGAATCCATAGAGACACAGTTGTAATGTTCTGTATGATTATGTGGGCTGTATTCACATTTCAACTGCTCAAATTCACTATCAATCTTCCACCAGGTTCGGCCAGTAAAGCATGCGCAGGGCATGTGTGTTCAGTTATCAAAAGTTGCAGTGAATAATTAAAACTGGCTTCCCACGTGCTACATACATGAAATACATTTTGCCATTGCTCCTTACGTAGAAACTGCAAAGTTCAACTATTACTACATCAGTGAAACATGTTGTTTTATAAATGAGGCCTCATGTTTATTTCTACATTTAACTTTAGTATCTCACTTTGAGATATCTAATTTGTGATTTAGACACTGCTTCATTCTAGGACAGTTGATGTCGAGATGTCTTCTGAAGCACTTCCAATGCTGTTATGACCCTTATCCCTCTTAACTAAGAAGTCTAGTCCTGTAGAACCGTTTACGCGCCAGAGGAAAAGCACCTCATAGGCGGCCAAGCCACTCCAAGGAGAACATAGAGCGCAACGAGGCAAGGAAATCAAATCTGATTACTAATACCCCAAACCAGGACCGTGGTGCAGCTAACCGCTAGGCTGTGACTATACTGCATAGCCTGTACTTTCAATACAGCCAGCAGTCCTTTACTGTGGCGAAATGTTGGTGAGCTGTCTGTGTCCAGACGGACGAGGCGTTTTGAAACGCAAACACCTTGCCTACTGCCACACCGTGCCTCTTATTTGCCCCACGGAACCAGGTCTCTCTGCTATTTCTGTCATGCTGGTGTCACCGGAGCCAGCAGGGTAAGCAGGGTTCTGTGAACCTGAACCGATTCTGATACCCCCGCCCCCACCCCGCTTCTCCAGTCTGACCCAGACCACCATGTCACACACACTACGCAGTAACAACTGTGTCCATGTCTATCTTGGTGTCAGAGTCTGTCGCATGTCTGTGTGCACATGGTAATGTGAGTGTGTGTGTGAGTATTGTGTGGGTGGGCATTGTGGGTGTATGTGTCTGTGGGCATTGTAGGTGTGTGTGTGGGCATTGTGTGTGTGTGGGCATTGTGGGTGGGTGTGTGTGTGTGTGGGGGGGCATTGTGTGTGTGTGTGGGCATTGTGAGTGTGGGCATTGTGGTGTGTGTGTGTGGGAATTGTGTGTTTACCTGCGTTGTGCTTGGCCAGGTACTTGTCTTTGTACTGTTTCTTCTTCTTGCCAAACCAGGTACAACTGGCCTGCTGCTCCTGCTTGGTCTTCTCCATGGCGATACACGCTACACGCCTGCACACACAATACACACACACCGTCACAACTAACACACACACAGTCTCACCTAACACACCCACAGTCTCAACTCACACACCCACAGTCTCAACTAACACACCCACAGTCTCAACTAACACACCCACAGTCTCAACTAACACACCCACAGTCTCAACTAACACACCCACAGTCTCAACTAACACACACGCGCACACACATTCACAACTTACACACACGCGCACACACACACACATTCACAACTTACACACCCGTGCACACACACAGTCATTGCTTGCCCGTCTTCGGGCCACATGTGACTGCTGGAGGAAGGGTTCTGTCTGGAGCCGGCTTCTAGTGCCTCACGTCATCCTCACCATTCCTGGAGCTCCGGTGAGGGGATGAGTCCCGCCGTGGCGTTCTTGGTGTTCTCCAGCTTTCCCTGCCACCAGTTGTGGTCGTCTTTACTGATGATCTGGATGATGTCGCCCACCCGGAAGCGAATTCCAGCCTCCTTGCAGGGGATGAGGTCGTCTCTGGAGGGGTCATACTCAAACTGGGCCCTCACGTAGATCTGGGACACACACAGGGGTCAGAGGTGTGAGGTAAAGATGGAGGGTGGTGAATGAGCCACTGATAATGTAGGGAAAAAGGCATACGTGTAGAGCGAGAGAAAGATAGACGGAAAAAGGTATACGTGTAGAGCGAGAGAAAGATAGAAGGAAAAAGGTATACGTGTAGAGCGAGAGAAAGATAGACGGAAAAAAGTATATGTGTAGAGCGAGAGAAAGATAGAAGGAAAAAGCAGTTGTGTGTCTGAGATGAGGTGGGCAGTATTTCCTGTTACATCAGGTAGCTAAGTTGTAGTGGTTGTTCAGACTACTGGGTTGCCAGGCTTGAGTGGTTGTTCAGACTACTGCGTTGCCACGTTGGAGTGGTTGTGCAGACTATTGGGTTGCCAGGTTGGAGTGGTTGGTGAGCCTAATGAGATGCCAGTTGAAGTGGCTGTGCAGTCTATTAGGTTGACAGGTTGGAAACCTGGATCGAGAAGAGTGGCGTGTCACTGTGCAAACTAAGCTGGTTGCCCGATTGAAGGGTGCTCCTAATTGGCAATTCTACTTCAGAGGAAACACTTAAAGGAAAAGCAATAAATCAACCATTTTGAACATCTACGTATCTCTGTGTGCTTATGATCCCAACACAAAAGAAACTCGGAAGGAAGCTTCGATGAGTCAATTTCCAGATGCAGTGTCGACAGGAACGGCACAGGGATGGTTAACATGGGCCTGAGGGGTTGGAAAATCTGCCATCCAACTCCACCTGTTGTTTCCAACAACTGATGCAGTACCGCTAAATGAGCTATGTTGGAAGCCTGACTAAACAAGTTGTACAGGGCAATGAAAGTGATTCTGAGGCCTTGCGATAACAACTTTGTACACAGTTGAACTAATGAATGAAAATTATTTTGTCCAGGTTTTAAAACAGGCGCACCTTACAGCCTTTAATCACGGTGAGTAGTGAAAAGTCCCTTTTCACTAAATAATAAAATAAATAAACCGCTCAACACATGCATGCATTGTAGTTTTAGTTAAGTTTGCACTTAAATTGTTAAATTGTCCTGTAAGAGATGCTTTTTGTCTGAGAAAGATTGTCCTGTTAGAGATACCATTTGCTAAAGTTAGACTGTCAAGTATGAGATGCTGTCTGTCTGAGTTAGACTGTCCAGTATGAGATGCTGTCTGTTAAGTAAGTTAAGTTACATGACTGTTTAAGCTATGACTGTTGTTATTTCAGATATCTAAGACCTCCCCTCCAGGACCCCCGGATGGCTCACAATATTTGTTGTAGTCCTAAACTAGCACACCTGGAACACTGGTGGAGGGCGTGATGATGACTAGACATGTTGAACCAGGTGTGCTAGCTACAGAACAGTCTGAACAGATTGAACGACCGGGATTCCCCGGCATGAGGGCTTGAGATCTGCTGATCTATTGAAGGGAATAACTGCGGCTGAGCCATATAGATAAAACGCTCTTCCTAGGAGGATTGTTGTTTCATCCATATGGTGTAGCACCATGAAGGCTACATGACATCTTACCTTAATGGACATTTTATCCTTGATTGGAGGTCTGGGTACGACCATCTAGGATGTGAAAGCATCACACACATCATGCAGTAAAACGGCCACGGAGTGTAACGGGGTACAGTTTACGTGGGGAATGGAAACCGCAACAGTGGGACAGAGACTTTTACTGGGTGAATGGAGACCGTAACAGGGGGGACGGAGACTGTTACGGGGAGAATGGAGACTGTAACAGGGGGGATGGTGAGTTACGAGGAGAATGGAGACCATAACGGGGTACAGAGACTTTTATGGGGGGAATGGAGACTGTAACAGGGGGGATGAAGACTGTTACGAGGGGAATTAAGATTTTAACAGGGGGGACGAAGAGAGTTACGGGCGGGAATGCAGACCGTAACAGGGGAGCGGAGACTGTGATGGGGTGAATGGAGACCGTAACAGGGGGTATAGAGACTGTTACGGAGGATCCCATTACATTGGTTATAAAGGATGTGCAACCTTTTTAATTCTACTATGAAAAATGGGAGGGAATTCACATGGATTGGGTCACAAGTGGGTATATTAATTCATTTAAATTCATTCATTTTGAATTGCCTGTTGCTGTTGATGCATATTTTGTTTTAATAAAAAAAAACTGACCTTTAGCCTGGTAATGGTGAGGAGACTGAACCTTTGGAATTATTTTTACACACATTCCTTTCTTCTTTCTTCTTATCCAGAGGACATATCACTTTTAACAGATACTATTCTTGTAGCTCTTACTCAATGTTGCTGACTGCATACAAACTCTATTTTGGGTTGGACATCTGAATATAGCAGATGAACTTATCTGAATGAAATAATAGTATTGAGTGTGATCATTTTCACACTATTTATGGCCCGAAATTCGAATAAAACCCAACCTTGGAAATGCACGTGAGCGACCAGCAACTTTTGTTTACGCGATGACGAAAGGCAAACAGTTAAGTTGTCAACTAAGCATTACACTGTCTGGCCAGTTGGATCCAGTAAACCACGGCACAGAGAGCCTTTGGGAGCATCTGACCTCTCAAACACACACACACACACGCGTTTGGGGGTTTAATGGGTTATGAGAGTCTGTTGTGCAGGGTAGAGTGCTGATATTCACCTGTCTTCCCTTGGGTTGGATGTTAGACGGCAGATCCTGTGGAGGAGAAGAAGCCGTGAGAGAGAGAGAAAGGAGGGTTTACAGCTTAGCGTCGGGCAGGTACACTGAGGAAGAAGGTTCCAGAAGGTTCTTCGGCTGTCCGTGTGGGGGGGATCCCTTTGAATAACCCTTTTTGGGTTCCAGGCACAACCTCATTCGGGTCCACATAGAACCCATTGGGTTTACATTTCCACAGTGTTCCGCGAGGAACCCAAAAAAGCTTATATCTGGAACGATAAAGGTTTTACTTGAAAACAAAAAATGGCTATCCAACGTAACAGCTGAAGAACCCCTGTTAAAACCCTTTGCCTGTAAACCACCTCGACAAACACTTCTGACAATTCAGAATTAGAAGGCACACACACACATTCCCTTCTGTCACCAATGTTTGAACAGAGGTTACAGTGATTCCCAGCGTGTGTTAGAGCACGACTTCGCACACCCAGCCTTCCCCATTCACACAATCTCTCTGAGCAGCAGAGTGCAGGCAAGCAGCTTCAGCACCAAAATAGGTAAGTGAGTAGGTATGCAAGTATGGTTAAAGAATGTCATCCGGCGGTGGGTGATGTGGGACCTGGGTGGTTTGAGAGGATGATGTGGGACCTGGGTGGTTTGTGTGGATGATGTGGCACCTG
>JACXGK010002539.1:0-53542 GCA_016801125.1 Novumbra hubbsi | reverse complement strand
AAACAATAAACCACACCGGGTGTGGCTAGAAAATGAACCTAAGTAGGCTCCCCAATCAGAGTCAACTGAATGCAGCTGCTCTGACTGGGGAGCCCACAATGGCATGGAGATGGCTAGAGGCCTCTCCATGTGCCATGCCCTGAATGGGAGCCCCAAAGCATAGAGATGGCTAGGGGCCCGCATCCAGGACATGACAGTACTCTGTCCCCAAAGTAATATGATTTATTTGTCTATTTCATATTACTTTCCCCTTAAGAGGCCTTTAGAAGACAAAAATGACCACGTACATCTGGTTTGTCTTTATATAATGGTCTTTAAACTGTGGTCAGACTCTGTTGGAACAAAAAACACATTTTTATGCTGAACTGAATGCTACTGACAACATCTAAAATGTGTCATAATGCTAGTTTCCCACAGACCTGCTTTCGAATTTAAAATAAACCAGTCGCCGTTACCTGAACATTGTTGCTGATAACGTGTAATCACTGACACTCCAAGCCGTCCTGGCAAAGCTTCTCACATTGGAGTCTGCATCCTGAACCATGGAGACGTGAGCCAGGGAATTGTTCACATGACTAGGGGGCAACACGGGGCGTGGTCAACAACAGTGTATGGCGGAGGAGGACAAACCTTTTGACTCGGGGGCTGCATCTGCTTTTTGAAATTAAATGGAGGGCCACATTTGTTTTTGTAATTTGTTAATCATGAATGATTTGCAGGCCAGAAAAGGGCAAAAGTTAAAACTTACATATACAGTAGATCCCTTACGATGTGTAAATAATAGAAATTCTGACTCAGATGTATAAGAATGGGCTGGTGAGTTGTTTTTGAATTCCCCTCCAAACTATTTTATTACCTTCCATGGGCCGAAGGGAACTGCCTCGCATTCGGCCCTCGGCCCGTAGTTTGCTCACCCCTGGCGTATGGCATCAATCTCACCCCTCCCAGTGACTAACAATGAATAGCAAGCCGCCACAAGACAACCTCATAGCCTCACGGTCAGGCCACGGCGCTGGGAATGCCTCTGATACCTGCCCCGGAGCTGTCCTCAACATTCCTGCAGTCGCTGCTCGGGTATTGCAGGAGAGTGGAGGAGCAGATATCAGAGTGGTGACCTTAGAGGCCTTCTTGATGTCAGTCAGCAGCAAGGCCCAGGGACTCGTGACAGACGGGGGGGGGGGGGGGGGCTGTGGACCAGGGACTCGCTAGGCTCCTGCAGGAGAGGGGGAAGAGATGGGCCCATTTGAAGGCAACAAAAACAAGCAGGAGAATCCTGCCCTGAGAAACGGCGGCAAAGTGTTCACCTATATTAACGCTCATGATGAACGCCGTGCTGGTTTCCCAGGTAACGCATTTCAACTGCACCCGTTTAATCGAAACTGTGAGTAAGGCTTAATTAAGCACATCATTTGACGTGCCTTACGATTTAACTGCGTAACGAGCTGCCTTCCCACGTCAAATCAGACGCCTCTGTGTACATAGTAGTTGTGGGTTGGTGTAAGGATTCTGTTCAGACCTTGTGACGTCTGTCTTGAAGACAGTAATTCTGAAGCAATATGATTTACAGGTATGCACGACACGCCTCCTTAATATCTGAGGCAGGGTGCGCACACACCTGCATGCATGAACACAAACGTCTACACACAGACTCACACACACACACAGGAGAAACCGGTTTCGGCTTAGGGAACCATGTACAAAAGACAAACCCGAATATTACAGACTGATGCAGGAAACCACAGGAAAGCTACTGTCGCCAGCCCCAGCCAGACACAAGAGAAAAAATTTAATTCCACACAGAGATCAAAGGTCATAACAACAATAAGAGTTTGGCTGACCTGTATGTTTGGGGGCAGCTCTGCATGCATTCACTCATCCATTCATTGCATTCCACAGAAGGGAAGGGAAAACAATCTAGTCTTATCATAGCTGGTGGATCTGCGACTGTAGAGTCATTTTTCCTCTTAGTTTCACATCTCTTAGATTCCAGTGTAAACCACTTTGAAAGAGACAAGTACATGAGAATTCTCAGTTGATTTATACAATCTTGGACTTGAAATAACACATACCAAAGAATTCATGAAGAATAGAAATTCCGAATGGTGTATTTTCCGTATTCCAACTGACATACACCATTGGATACCTCAATATCAACCTGTTTACTTGCAGTTTTTGTAAACAATATATGTAAACTAATACAGTGACCACATGATTTGAAGTGCATTTTGTGCCCATGGCAGATTTGTTTTTTTGCATCCATTTGCCGTGGACGTAGAGTACATTGTCGGAGCCCCGGTTCTGTTCGTTCCTCTACTGTTGGTCAGGCGGGGACTGTACTGAAGGATGGGGTCTCGCACTAAGAGGCTCTGTGACGGTATCTTTCTGCATGCCATTAGACCCCTGAACACCTTACCTGTCTGACAACCTGTCTCCTCAACCAGACATTCACACACGTATACTTAGTCAGCACTCCTTCGGTGTAAACATTCCGCACACACTATGGGTCACTTAGAAATGTTCTTGTTTTTTAAAGAATGGCCTATGTTTTGCCCATTAAAATAACATAAGAAATATGAGAGTTGTAAAGGAAGAGCCTTTGATCTTAGACAGGCCGATAAAAAGAAAAGATTAGGATGGGCAAAAGAACACATACTCTGGTTAGAAGGCCAGCATCCCAGAGTTCCAGCTTCATTTGAACTTGAGACTGGTGCTTTGTGGGTACTATTTCATGACGTTATCAGTTGAGGGCCTGTGAGGTGCCTGTTTCACAAACCAGACACTCAAATGTATTTGTCCTCTTGCTCAGTTGTGCACCTTGCCTCCCTCTTAACTTCCCATCCTGGTTAAAGCCAGTTTTGCACAAATTATTGTACAGGATCTTCAGTTTATTGACAATTTCATGCATTGAAATAGTCATCATTTCTCAAGGAAAGAATAGAACGGTGAGTTTCAGAAGACGGTTATTTTTAAAACATGTATTTGAACCCACAAACACTGATGCTTAAGTTACTGAACTATCTAAAGGCTAGTTTCATTGATTCCTAAATGAACACAACCGTTTTCATTAGTGACAACATAATTGCAAAAGAGGTTTCTAATGATTAGGTTGCTGATAATGGGTTTCTGTACACCTATGTATCTTTTTTATTGGCCATTTCCAGCTACAATAGTCATTCACAACATTACCAATGTCTTCACCCAAAATTTAGCTTCTCTTTCATAAACAAAGACATTCTAAAGTGACCCAAAACTTTTGAATGGTAATGTATATACCTTCGATTTTCAGTGAAGGAAAGCGGAGGAAAGCATTGAATTGGACCATTTGACCGTCCTCGACCGACCAGGGTCAATAATTATTCTGTGATTACTAGTGCCGTAAGAGTGACCTGCTGCTATATTTTCTGGACTTTTGTTTCCATTTCTTCTGTACTCCAGCATTGTCAAGCAGGACTCTGCTAGTCAGTATTCCCTGGTGCAGTTCATCAGTGGTGTCCTACGCATGTGAGATAGGCCATGGGCTATATCTGTGTGCAAGCAGCTGTAGTCCGTGTGCCGTCCCTGCAAGCCACGCCCATGCAGCGACGTAGATGGGAAACACACGTGGAATGTACATCTGCAAGACACATGACTCATTTGGATGTGGAAGCAACTGTTCGTCCAGACAGACTTAGTTGTGTTGGGCAGCACCCAGCATGAAGTGGCAAGAGATAACTATACTGTTGCACAGCTAGATGTCATTGGTTGTCTTACCGTGGTCCTGATGTCTTCTGTGTACATTGGCCTCACTCTTAAGAGTCTCTAAGAGGCTTTCAGTGGGTCCAGACCATCTGTCACCATCAACCTGACAGTCTGTACAGAGTCTTTCTGTGTTTCTCGGCTTTTTCTTGCGGCCTAGGAAGATCAGCCCAGAAAACAACGATTCTACTGTACACTGTTGTCCTAGTAAACTCTCATACCAATATTTGTGGCTGCACGATAAGGCAAGCGACATGATAAACTTTTGTTGTTAACAATGGCTATTGTTTCATCCACAAGCACACTCTCCTACTGCAGACACATAGTAACACTCCGCTTGACGTGTTAGACAGAAATTGTACACCGCAGTTGCCTTTTAATGGCCTGATGTATCAAATAAAGTGCACTTTAACATAATCCACATAAGAATTTGATTTTCCTATGCAAAAAAAGGCAATGAATTGTGTTGTTTATTTTAACGCGAAAGGAATTTCAATATTATCACAGTGAAAATATGCCATACAGCTCTGGAACAAGTGAGGAGCAGAGGGGTTTAATTTAAGTCTCCACTACAAATGTATTTAAAGACTGATAGAAGGCAAGTCCAAAGATGGTTTAGTAAGCAGTGTCATGGCGATGTTAACAAACTAAATAATGTTATCAAGGATACAGGTCATTGTCATCAAATCCATGGCACTCTTTCAATAAAAAGAATGTCACTTTGATTTGGTTGTAATCATTTAAAAAAGTCACAGACTTCAATGTAGGTTTAACATTTAGATTTCTAGAAACAGATTTCTTGAACAGCTGATGATGAGTTTCTACCTGCTCTCATTGACTTTGGGAAAAGAGGAATATAAGATACTGTGACTAGTATTAACAATTGTTACCAACTGTGCATAAAGGTGGAGGAAATCAGGTAAAATATCATAACCAGTGACATTTATATAATTGTGTTCATTTTAGCATTTGCCTGACCAAAGTCGTTTTTGAATTACATGGCTAAATGTGCCATTTAATCATCACATCTACATTTATGTTTCTTCAAACTGCCACCATCTGGGAGCTTGAAATAGAATCAGAATTAGACCTACCACAATTCATAGCACAAACTGCACTAATGTTGATTCACAAATAAAGTAAAGAAGTACATACATAAATGATATGCATACACAAATAGAAAATACGTCAAACTAACAAAATGAGGCCTCTGTGGTAAGTGTGTGTGCCGCCTTTAAGCACATTTGCAGATGTTAATTAACAGCAGTCTCCTGTGCCGGGCTTAAGACACCTGTCGCCAGACGTTCTCTATGATGAACTTGGGTTTCTGCGAGGGCAGGCAGAGAATGTAGTGTTGTGGCTGCTGCACTCATGGAGAGGGCATGTCAAAATATACTCTGACACGGAAAGAAGTTTGTGATGCTCGCTGTGCAAAACGTCCACATGGATGAACGGCTGATATTTTTGGAGATTGACATTCTCTCTTACCAAACACTCTTACCACACATGTATCCGATTCTGGACATGGGGTTGTACGAATTCTCTGTGTACAGGGTTTCCCAAGACACACAGACAGGCCGGTCTACCCGTCCTGTGATTTCCCTTCTGTCCTGTCATTATCCTCCTTGCTAACGGAAGGACAGAAATAGCCACAGCGAAATCTAGGACTCTCCTGAGAGAAACCTTTTGTGTCAGAATCACTGGAAATCCAACGGCTGGCAGCCGATGATGCGCAGGGGGATCTTGTCTGTCGCCGTCCACCCGGGAAAACGACCCCCACAGACATGACTCATTATGGTGGCCATTATCGAGATGAGACCAGATGTGCCTCTCCATGAGAACCGCTCAGTGTCTCGGGACAGGAAGTTCAAGTTGGGAGGGTTTGCTTGGTCTAAATTACATTTGACAGTGAAGCGACGACGTGTCAGTGTCCATAGCAAAGTGCTTGGCATGGGTACATTCTCAAGGAGCAGTTGACTAGGTGATGCTGACATTTCTTGCTGTGGGTTTCTTAACGTGCGTCAAGTAAATTATAATTTCTTTGTCTGCTTTCTTTCCCCACCAGAACGGTGTAAAGCATTCCTATTCCTTCAACTGAGCAACTCCAGATTTGCCACTGACAATCAGACACACACACAACATGTGAAATAGTGTGTTCGCAGTAACTTCCTTCAGTGAACGTCTTATCCCTAACCCTAACTACCTCTGAAATTCCAATTCTAATCCTAAATGTAACCCACAGTACTAAATCTAACCAACTCAGAATTTAACTCAAACGTAAAGGTAAATGTAACTTAAACCTAACCAATATGATAAAAATAGCCGGCACAAAATCCATCCATCATGTATATTTCCCAATGTTTTGTTTTACTGTAATTGTGAGGATTTGTGTAACTCCTGTCCATGCTTGTAATCCACTACAAGAACCCACATACACAATCCTGAGGATAAGCCGACAAAGCCAAACTAATATTGTCACTGGCACTGTGGTGGAGCTAATATACAGGCTGGTGTTTCTCAGGCCTTATCTTCCGTCACACAGTCTGAGAATGTCAGGGGAATTGTCCGATTAGATTGTCTTTTTTATCTTTTCTTTGTCACCTGACATGTCACTTAACTAGAGCACACAGATGTATTCTGCCCATACCAAGGAGTCCAACCCCAGAGATACGGATAACACTGTGTCCATTCAGCCAAAGATATCATTTATATTATAGTAGCTAATTACGTGATAAAACGATTTGTCACTTTTCAGATGTTTTCTACTTGTTGTATTTCAGTGCAGTCCAGGGCTGTGGCAGTTTTTTTGGGCTCTTTATTCAAGGACTGGGTTTCTAATTATACAATAATGATTGGGTCAGAGTATAAACAGCTTTTAATTTGAGGGCATTTAGAAAAACATGTTCATGTTTTGAAAACTCTCCCACCCCTCAGGTAGGCATTGACACCACACCCAAAAGAGACAGTTAAGGGTACCCAAATAAACAAATAGGAGTACCCCAATATGTTTGGGTGCCCCTATTTGTGAAACTGTCTCTTTTAGACATTGACAGCTCTCCTGTACATGGGCCAATCATACAAGCAAACACCACAGCTAAAAAAAGGGACATTTGTGAAACAAATAGGGCTAGGTCTCTTCTCTTGAATTTTCTCTTGAAATTGCTGTGCCAAAATCAACTGTTTGGTATATTCAGAAGAAGCTTAGCAATAATAATAAACAACACAAGACCGGGGAATACCTACACAGTGGATGACCAACGAATGCTAACCATAATGATGAACAGAACAGATCAAGCTACAGGAGAAAGGCATGGATGTGTCAGCCACTACTATTTGTAGAAAACACCAGCCAATTAGAGGCTACCCTGAAAGGGATGGATGTGTCAGCCACTACTATTCGTAGAAAACACCAGCCAATCAGAGGCTACACTGCAACCAACAACACTGGTAAAGCAAAAACATTGCCTCAGAAAATTCCAAAAAAGACAGATTTTAAAAAAAGACAAGACTTGTATCTCTTCCTCCCCTTCTCTTAACAAACACAACCAGAATAGTCTTAGGAAGTCCAGGGTGGTTTAGTGTAGGGGTATAGCAGTGCACTTGTCCAAAGAGAATATGAGGAGACTTCAAGTCAATGCAAACTGATAGAAGAAAAAAGTCGGTATGAAAATGCATAATAAAATCGAATAAAATCTGTATGAAATGCAAATAATTTTGTAGGAACAAAGTATTTAAGATGTTACAACTGGTCTTCTTGTCATATATACTAGCAGTACAGTAAAAGTCTTACGTATGGGCCTTTTACTTTAACATTATAATTTGTTTTAAACTAAATACTTGGATATGACATATTTTGCTACAAAAATTTGCAATTCAAGCCCATCGTTAATGTCAAAGTGGGGAAATGTTGGTGAACTTTTCCATTCAGAACTACTTTTCATGTTTTCAAGAATGCACTTCAATCAATTCGATTGAGATGTTGATTTAGGTTTTGGCTGTAGAGATTAGATCACAGCATTCTGCAGGCACTGTCAACCTGAAAATAATCTTTTTGAAATTCCTTGAATACTACAGAAAGTCATTGTTGAAAAACAAGTTTTTGTAGAAACTTTATACAAAAATAATTATTAGGGCTTTCAGTGTGGAAGTGTGGAAATGTACATATTGTAGAAATTAGGTATTATGGCAGCGTTGGTTGTGCTGTGACTATAAACAGAATTAAAAATGTATTACTGTAGTTGAAGATCAGTTTAGTTAAACATCTGCAGAATCTAAATCCTTCTCTGAAACAGCTCCACCATACCTTTCTAATTGTCTTTGCCCCAGGCACTGTCTCGGCTTGTTATTGGACAATCTGTGTGTCTGAATGAAGGTGCCTGCCAAATCACCTATGTTTTTGCAATCCAACCAATTTTTGTGTGCGTTTTTGTTGCCATTACTCAGAAGGCCAATGACCTCTTTGTAAGAATTCAGCCCAATGTTATCCCTCTACTGTTGATGTAACAGGAGGATGACCCAACAGGCTGCTCCGTTCAAAACCGCACATGCATTATTGAACAACATATTGACTCGCATGGCTCAAAACAAACCACATACCTTGTGTTGTGATTCAGATCTGTGCTGTTTTGTCCTGGAGCAGGGTTCCAAAACAGATGATTAGGAACCCCTCTGTTGGATCAAGTAAACAGCTACCTGTCCTGACCGTAAGGGACTTCATTGGGGTGTGCAAGGTACGTGACAAACTCTCTGCTAAACGGCCAGCTCATCCTCCTCAGCTGGTTCACATATATCTTGTTTTAGGAAACAGTTTGAAACAAGGGGTGACCATATTTTACTCAAGGTCCTGACACCTCAATTCCACTTGGAACTCAAACCTCCACAGTTGACAAAGTGGAGAGGTGGAAGTGGCACATCGAGTGCTGGCAGAGTAAAGGGGTTAGCATATTCAGAAATAAACACATGCCGAAAGGCCCAGCGGTAACATCACTAGCTTAGAGTTAGCTGTATCATTGCAAGAACCAGGTTCATATCCTGCTTGAACCACAGAGGGTAGTGAATCAAGGTGAAAGGCTGGACAGTGTGTTCCTTTTGGCGCATAACCTTTCCGGTCTGAACTTCCTGGTTAAACCATCAGCGTGATCAAAACCCGAAACGGTGTTCAGATGTGCTTCAGACACATACATCAACGTTGTGCCTGATCCGCTAAGAGTTGCTGCAACCAAGTGGGGCCTTCATCACAAATTGGTTATCACAAAGCTGGGGGCAAAATGTGGAAAAAATGATATTTAAAAATTTAATTGATG
This sequence comes from Novumbra hubbsi, assembly GCA_016801125.1. Taxonomy (NCBI): domain Eukaryota; kingdom Metazoa; phylum Chordata; class Actinopteri; order Esociformes; family Umbridae; genus Novumbra; species Novumbra hubbsi. The sequence goes on along the minus strand of JACXGK010002539.1, from coordinate 44,504 downwards.
GGAAATATGATACAAAGTAGTTTGCTGCTGTCCACCAGTAGCCCATCATGCTGAGTTATTTGTGAGGGGGGGGGGGGGGGGGGGGGGGGGGGGTTGGTTATGTCATGATGTCGGTACTGTCAGTGTTGTAGCAATGTAGCAAGACTACAGTTGGTGCAGATCCGCACCAAATCAAGAAGGAAAATTGTGTGGGTTTTGACACAGTTTCTATTTTCGATTCCCCCAGCATTTTCCATTTCCATCCTCAGAGAAACAGAGAACTAGATAAGTGAAAGAAAGACCAAGTGACAGCCTTGGTTGTGATGTGGTGATCTTACCATATCCACTGCATCAGTTGAAAAATGGGTAGTCTCATTTTTAGTAGCGGCCATGGCCAGTTTGCCTAAATCACTGGGTTGCAGTCTCCAGAGAAGCGTTCAGACGGCCAGGCTTTACATGACGTGTAGGAAAGGTCTGTGGTAGGGTCTATGTGCAACAGGCACCGCTCATATTACGCCACCACACCTGGGTACTAAACAGGCAACAAGCTCACCTTTCTCCCCTCATGTCTAATTCAGTAACCATTACTGAGCTGCAGCAGAGGGCGGGTTGTAGCGGCTGCCTCCGAAGCGGCATCTCTTAATGCAGCCGAGGGCTCCGGAGGCAAGCGCTGTCAGACAGAATTGGTGCTAACGCTGGGATGGAGGAGCCCAGAGGAACCATCTCTGACTGGAATACTAATGTCCACATCAATACAGTAGTCCCCCGAGACCGGCAGGCGCAGATATTAGTGGGTCCCCTCAGTTCCCGACTCATGAAATATGATCGGAAAAACACCAATCCCTGTAGTGTGACAGCACCGGCAGCGTAGCACCGGGTTATTAATACCACTCAGTGTGACAGACAGGAACTCTATACGGTTGGTGGCACTCATGTGGGTGCGTTGCTATGCAGGTTTGGTGGAGCATGGAAGGACCGTATTTTCACTTGAGGGAAAGCATTGCCTGTATAGCAGTGTGGCGGCAGTTGAGTGACACACACGCGGGGGCTTGTTTACATTGCGCTACATTTTCGGAGAAATAGCCAAGTCTCGAGTTGCTTGATTGTTTTGTCGAGTAAACTTGCTATTATGGATAGCCCGCAACGTCACCTTCCGAGGTAGAGTGTGTCACGTGTTTGGTAGAGCCACCCAGGTGTTTTACATGGGGAAACAATTCTGTCTGAACGGTGTCGGGTTTCTGTGCGTCGCGCACGCGTAACCCTCCGAAACATGTCCATTTAAAAGCTATGGAAATGATTATGCAAAATTGAGATAAGTTAATCGTTTTATTCTCTCTTTTATAATACAAACAAGCACTAAGAGCGTCTTTTGTATAGACGAGACATCCCAGACTGTAGACAATATTTTAAATTTCAAATGGCTCAAGATGACATTTGGACTAACATACAGACCTAACTCAGCAGCGACGCACTGATACATTGACCAATAGTTATGATGCAGTCACGGTACATACATAGGTCCCAATTTCTGCAAATAGAAAGTCGAAAGTAATATGTTAGTTTAGAAACTATTGACAAAGTTTTTCATCTGTCAACATGGTATTTGGTTGATGCTTTGCAATCTTTGGAAATCTAAGGAATGCCCTCTCTCAATTTCCCTTGTCTCCTGTTTCGTTTACACTTAGGAGGACATGAGGTCTTGAACCAAGCCTCGGGAGTACCAGTCTCGAAAGACTTGTTGCTGTCCCTTTCCAAAGACCTTCTGGCTGTGTTGCAGATCAAGATCATACCTGACGATTTCAGCTGGGACTCTGCTGAACCCCCCCCCCCTCCCAATCTGGTCATGCCTCTGACCTGGATTAGGTTTTATAGACTCTGGACACAAGCCTACATGCATTCATTAAATACTACAATTGTACTCTTCAAAGGTTCACCCGGAACAGCCAGAAGAGGTCTTGTCACCCCTCTGAGCCTGGTTCCTGTCTAAGTTTCGGACCCTTTTATGGAGTTTTTCCTAGCCACAATACATCATCACTGTCGTTGCTTTCTACTTGGGGTTTCAGGCTGGGTCTTTTGTAAAAGCACTTTTTGACAACTGCTGATGTAAAAAGGGCTATATGTAAATACATTTCATTGATTGATAAGCCTTCAAAAACAAACTAGAATTGGATATTGTTTGTATTAATTAAAGAAAACCATAAATCCATTGATGCATGCATGTAAATAATCAGGATCTGCACTATGTATGGAGGATGGAAGAGCCTTCAAATTACAGTGTGCTAATGATGAAAATTATACCTTATTACAAAGATGTTGTAATAAATAATTAAATGAACTATACAATGGCTGTATATTATTTTGTTGTTTTTTTATTTGTATTTCTGAGGTTCACATAAACAAACCAAATTGTTTTCCTTTTTAAAAATAATGGATATTTGTATACACATTAGCATTTACTATGTACATCTTAATACATTAGGGTATGTTTCCTTTTGCACAGCAAAGATATGACATGTATGTTTACAAGAACATATAGGCCTACAAGAAAATAATAATTATACGGAAACTTAATACTTAAATGAATTTCACAACAGTGCAAACACATATTGTAGAAGTGTTCTGATTTAAAGGGGATGATAACACATTTTTACCCGGCCTAATTTTCATTCTTTCAGCAGCATGTTGGCACATTTTGCTGACTCATCACTTGCTATTGACTTCAATGAAATAAAACATGTTTTGTTGTTTTAAGAACCACTTATTTGACTACTTATTCTAGATAATGCCTCGGAGCTGAATGTTTTGAATGGAAATAAATTGCATGAATCCATAGTTTGTTATTTAAAACAGCATCATTTTCAAATGGATAAATGGCACAGCAGGGAATTGTAGTTTTTCCTTGCATATACATTATTTTGATGGTCTTGAAGTTGGTTTGGAGTTTTTTGGGGAGCACAGCCAATTCCTTGACACATTTTCATAATACATATGATGCATCCATGGCAGGGGCATTATGTGACAACTAATAATCTCTGTAAGAAAACGAAATATGTTCAGCCGGGAATCACAGAAAATGTGAAAATAATGCCACATGTAAATAAATGTGAACTTTCCCCTGAACTCATTGTGCCAAAACCAAAAGGTGATATAAATATGGAATGTTACACATTTCTGGACAATGTTGTTAAAGAAAATTCGATTTTCCAATAGGGAAATAGGTTGGGTAAACAAGCTCAAATACAAATCCTATTACTGAATAGTGAGAATAAGTGCGATGGTATCCTGGTGGACACGACTGTGATGGTATCCTGGTGAACACGACTGCGAGCTTGGGGATCAGTCTCAACATGCAGTCCTCCCCTTTTCTGAAGACTTTTCAATAGCTGGATTGTTATTTTTTTTGTCCAGAGTCATTGTAACATCAGATACCTCTCATATCCTTTCAAGTTGGCGAGGAGGCACAATACTGCAGGCAAACGTTAGTCTCATTTAACGGACAGTGTAAAATAAACAGAAAAGGAAATTGTTCTTAGCTTAGTGGAGTCCATTTTGGCTCCAGGAAAACTGACTTATGCGATGTCCTGCATCTTCCCCTCCTCAAATCCGTTTGAAACAGAAATTGGCTCCTGGTTGCTTTCAATTGACGACTCGCTGCCCGTGCTCTCCCCAGACAGTAGTCGGGTTACCCTAAGGTCCGCCTTTAGTGTCTGTACGTCGTTTCCTATGCTCATCTCTCCAAGGTCACTGATAATCTGGGATAGCTCCTGTTTGCCATTGCCCACACAATCGTCCTCCGTGTCTAGAATGTCCTCACACTCAAAGTGCATTGCTTTCTCCTCCTCCTCCTCCCCGATCAAGTCTTCTGTTATAGAGCCCAATTTGGGCGCGCTCCTGCTGCGCTCCACCGGGGGTTTGTAATAACATTGTCCGTTTAGAAGCTTCCGGAGGGGCACGAGAGGAATGGTTTGTTCCCCTATCAGCTGCTGTTGTTGGTGCCTTGCATCATCCCTTCTTTTAAGTCTTTTAAATTCCGCCAGCGCTGTCGCCGAGGTCTGGTACAAAAGCAGTGCCATGGCCTTAGCCTTCTCCGGCTTGGACACAAGCACAGCGTGGCAGCGCAACATCACTGCCTTGTGCTTCATTTCATGTCTGTATATCCACGCGAAAATCTTGGGTAGCCTTGGGTCGGCAACGCAATATGTTATCCGGTGCAATAAATACAAATGTCCCGGTCTCCTCGCCTTGTCGTCCACGTGCACCATTCGGATGCCCTGCGAGCTGATGGTCAGTTTCATCTTTGTTCCATTTTTGCCCATTTCGCTCTTGCCCCAAATCTTGCTCACAGCCACATCCGTACAGCCTTCACCTTTTGACTGGATAGTGGTAGCATTGCCCAGGTAGAGAACGGTGTATGTGGGGTCCTCACTTGTAATTTTCACCTTTTTCCTTTTTGATTTGAACATGCTTCCAACCCTGTTCAAAGCACTTTCCGGGCAAGACTTGGCAAAGGAGGTCAGCGCAGAGTAGTTCAAACTCACGGCATAACCCTTCTGCTTCGACTGTTTATCTTCCTCTATCAGGTCGAACTTATTCTTCTTCCAAGGCAGCATTATATGGGCTTGTCACGTCCAAAGCAATACAATCTACAACTAACGCGAACGTTTTACTGCAACTAAATATTATCTTTCTACTGACCTTTGTCATTTAGTAACAGCTCCAGAACAATAAACGTTCAAGTAATCCTGCACTTTATATCTTCATCATCTGGACTCTTCTTCATAACCACAGCGTTGCTATCCTATTCGGACAACGCTCATAGCACAGACAGTGTTACTGTAAAGTCTGTTCTGCTGAGAATGTGATGGTGAACAGTGGATATATACCGGATTGAACCATTTAGGCATTTGCGTAGGGGAACATAGATGGAACTCTGATGAGATACCTAAGTCAAACAGCTCTCCCTTGAGGATGCAAGTGCCACTTAAGGTGCACTTCCCGAGTTTTATCTAAAAAACGGAATGAAGAATTGGAATTAGCACACCACAACAGTCTGACATACAAACTGATACAACACTTCATACAACCATCGTGTGAGCTACATTTTACAAGATCATTATTCCGTTGCCTACTATCATATTTAACTGGTATACGTATTGTTCGCTTTGAAACCGAAATAGTACATTCAAGAGAAAAATCAATAGCACTTCTAAACAGGCTATTTTGTATCTTTTTACAAAGGTAGGCTATAACCAAAGTTACACAGTTTTGTTGACACTTCATACATGACAATGAAGCCGTCTTGTATACACGATCTGTGGTTTTATGCTGCCACCTGTCGGCCATGTAAAGAAGCTCAATGTACTGATAATATGCGTTCAAGATGAATTCTGTAACAAACCGTTATCCAATATTTGTATTTATATAATTGTACTATTAATAATAACAAGTTTATACGTATATATATATAAATATATATATTATGGCTTTCACCCCGACAATAAAATAGAGTTAGATATTCCACAAATGATCAAAAGCCCTACTGAGGGTATGCTTCCTGAACAATGATTGGCTGAAAGATATGGGTATGATAGACGGGTATGACAAAGGATATAGACAACATTTTGTACTGTTATAATAGGCGGGTTTATAATAACAAGGAATCTGGGGGGGTCTGCCGTGTTGTCAACAGTTTAGAACAGCCCAGAGGTGTCTTATTGGCTTAATATAATCAATTGAACAAATGTTGAAATATTTAATACATACAAACTATATTTAAAATGACATTGATGGGTTTGCGCGAACCAAGAATCGGGTTTAAATAGATTTGGAAAGTATTTTAATTTGGAACGTTCCTTGTCGGAACAATTGATTTGTCTTCTTTGGTTTCCATGAACACATCTTTGACTGCTGGACTAATTTTTTGGAAGGTACCAAAGTCAATTATCAAATAATGTTATTAATTCATTGTACATATACATTGCAAGTAAAATAAATACACACACGTTGATTAAATCAAATCTAATAATACGTATGAATTTTTTTTTAAGGGAAAAATAACAATCTTGAAAGTTATGTCATTCTTAGGTGATTTTGGAATGTTCCGTTTCACTTCCTCCTCATGCGACAACAATTCTCACATGGGATACTGTTGCTGAGCTATCGATCTTGAAATTCTGACGTGATATACTAATATTTGGGAAGAGTGGTTTGTGGTAGTAATTAAACCTAAACCAAACCCAGAATGGGTAAGAAAAAATCTTCCATGGGGCTCGGAAGATCCCTGATAAAGGAAAGACTAAACGCAGGACGAGGCAACAAGAGAGGCGATACTTGGGTAATGTTAACTTCTAGCTAGCTATTTGATGTCAACAACAGATTGTAAGTTGTCTTAGCTAATTTTATACATAGACCCACCTACAATTGCTTTAGCCTATTCTAGCTAGTTAGCCAATGTTAGTAAGAGAGAAATCACAATAGTGAATACCGCTCTCATGAATAAAAGTAACGTGTTATATTATGAGCCTCTGAATTTCGTGTTAATATAAGTTAGCTACGTAGCGTAGCTAGACATCCTGCTGACGAATCTACTTGATCTATCACATTGCCAGCTCCATACCAGTGAACTGAATGATGGGTACGACTGGGGTCGCCTCAACCTGCAGTCAGTGACTGAACAGAGTTCTATGGATGACTTCCTTGCCACTGCTGAAATGGCTGGGACAGAGTTTGTTGCGGGTAAATATTACATTTGATTGACATGAACAAGTAATTGCTAAAACTATTTGTACTTACATCATGACGAGAAGAATGTATGTTCTTCAATGCGAGCCTATGTTAACTTGCACGCCCCCTAAACGTCTTCAACCTAAATGGCTCAAAATTATGGTATGTCGACATCTATAGATACCTTGCTCCCTTTCATTCAGTACCCATATAACTCACCTTCACTCTTAGATATAAGGCATATTTCGGTTACATGAACACACTTTTGAAATTGCCAAGCTTCTCCAAAAACACACAGATCTTTAAAAGTAATGTCATCTTGTCTAAATGTGAAGATACCCAGTCTCAGACATATCACAATCCCAGTCAAAGATGGTTCAGGTTTGCAGCTGTGTGTTTTGGTAGGTGTATGCTCTGCACTGTTTGTTTTACTAGTGTATAATCAGTTCTCACACTTCTCTGTTGAAAAATTAAGTGGTTTGCAAGGTAGGCCTGTAACAGGAATTCTTGCGTTGAATTCTTGCAGTTCGAAGCATTCCGACTGGTCGTCTTCATACATTGCTCAACTGACTTACCTGGTTAAATAAAAGAAAATATATGAAATGCATTCCCAGAAAAGCTCAACATCAAGTTTGTGCCAGCTGAAGCTCGAGCGGGATTACTCACAGCCGAGGAGACTGCGAAGCTGAAGATGTTGCATGAAAAGAACAAACAACTTCTCAGAATTCCCCGAAGGTGCAGTAAGCACTGTGACTACTGCAAAGTTATTTCATGTAAACTTTGGTGTTGTGTGGCTATATTGCATTTTCTCCGATGTTCCATTGCTTTATCATCATTGTTTTGTATCATTGCAGGCCTCAGTGGGATGAGAGCACCAGTTCGGAGGTCCTGCAGCAGAAAGAGAGGGACAGCTTTCTGGAGTGGAGACGAGAACTGGCGTTGTATGGAAGCCATTACAGTCACACACACACTAACCGTCAATTTAATAGTTTTATTGTCACCTGTCGGCCTGTGTTTTTTTTCAGCTGTGGCTTAAAGTTGATACATTTCATTTCATAGAATTGAAGAGGAGCAGAAAATGATTCTCACCCCTTTTGAGAGAAACTTGGATTTTTGGAGACAGCTCTGGAGGGTCATTGAAAGGAGGTAGATGTCAAAGCGGCTCTGTGTCGTGAAAGACTGTGTCATATAGGATTTATGAGCTGTTTAAATGCTCTATAAGGTGGTGGAAATAATGGGATTTATTCCCTCTGCAGTGACATCGTTGTTCAGATCGTTGATGCCAGAAACCCTTTGCTGTTTCGTTGTCCTGACCTGGTGAGTAACGTCCTGGCACACCACACTGATAGCAGGAGAAACACTGCAGCATTTCATCGGTCGATCTTCCCCATTCCTGTAGGAGTGCTACGTGAAAGAAGTTTCCCGGGACAAGGTGAACCTTCTACTGGTCAACAAGGCTGACCTGCTGACCCGGGAGCAGCGGATGATCTGGGCCAGATTCTTTCAGAAAGAGGGCCTCCGTGCTGTGTTCTGGTCCGCCCTGGTGGAGAACGAGAGGCTGGAGGCAGAGGAGAAGGTGAGGAAGAGGGCCGGTAGAAGTAGCTTGAAGGTTGTATAGGCGTCCGGGTTACTTCTTGAATCGATCGATGAAGAGTTGTCAGGCTTCCCTTTCCAGACGTTACATTTGTTTTCCCCTCATCTACTTGCCACAGGGGATGGAGGTAGAGGAGAAGGAGGAAGAACCGAGCGAAGACGATAGTGAGGGAATGCCAGACAACGACAGTGGAAGCCGAGCAAAAGAGGAGGAGGAGGAGGAAGAGAGCGAGGAAGAGAGCGAGGAAGAGAGCAATGTGGAAAATGACTCTCAGAGCGGGGAGAAGTTTAGAGACTGCATAGCAGAGGGAGACTGGCAGACCTGCTCCGAAGGTGAGGAGGCAGACGATGAAGACAGCGTTGATGGCTCCGCCCTTGGCACCTCCTCCTTCCACAATTCCAGTCGGCTGCTGACCAAAGATGAGCTGCTGGCCTTATTTAAGGAGTGTCACGATGGGCCGACGTTGAGAGAGGGTGAACTCACCGTGGGGTTGGTAAGTATACACACACATTCACTGGATGACAATCATCTTGGGTACCAGGTCACACTTCATATAACTACAGAGAATCTTAAATAGAGCAGGAGAACATGTCTTGTGTCCTAACTGATGCTTCTCGTCATCTGCTTTGACAAATGGTCCTGCGGCTGAATCCAGTTGCCATGTTCTTTCTACTTCCTGATCAGGTGGGGTATCCCAATGTGGGCAAAAGTTCAACTATCAATACCATTTTAAGGAATAAGAAGGTGTCTGTCTCGATCACCCCCGGACACACCAAACACTTCCAGGTAAAAGGCTGCTCTCCAATGTAGCCTGTTAATCCTCAAAGAAATGTGTGCCAGATTCCTCCCTAAGACATTCCTGTCTGAGCCTTGAAATATGTGTGTGTTTCAGACGCTGTACGTGGAGCCTGATCTGTGTCTGTGTGACTGCCCAGGCCTGGTCATGCCCTCGTTTGTGGCCACTAAAGCGGAGATGATCTGCTCTGGGATCCTGCCAATAGACCAGATAAGAGACCATGTGCCGTCCATCTCACTCATATCCTTCACCTGCCCCTCAGTCCACTTGTGGGTGAACAAGTCTTAATATGATGGCCAAATCAATAGATTACATTGGAGCATGTTTCTGTCCATATTCATTCCATTCACTGCTAGGTCTGGTTCAGCCGGACTCTAAGCTGTGTGTTACGTGCATATTTTGCAAGGCCCTAATCCTTCGGGTGGCGTCAGGTAAAGCCTTTAGTTGCGGGTAAGGCCTTAACAGACTGCTTACGTGTGTCAGACTATTCCTCGACATGTCCTAGAGGGCACCTATGGCATCAACATCATCCGTCCGCGGGAGGACGAGGACCCTGACCGCATACCCACCTATGAAGAGCTGCTGATGGCCTATGGATGTGAGGACGTCGTGAACCCTCTGTCATATAATGTCCGGGTAGTCAGAGCAAGCTGTTGACACCGTTCTGTTCTTCGTCAGATATGAGGGGCTTCATGACAACCCATGGACAGCCTGACCAGTCCAGATCAGCCCGCTACATCCTCAAGGACTACGTTGTTGTAGGTCAATCCTCTTCCAGCCGCCAAACATATGCACTTGATGTACAGTTCTTTACTTTTTGTTGAGTCCACAGCTCAGTACCGTCGTTGAAGTGATGGGTCGCAGCGATAACTGGTTCTTTATACCCCCCCACACACAGGGAAAGCTGCTCTACTGCCACCCCCCACCCCACATCAGCCCCGCAGACTTCCAGCCTCAGCATAGCAAGTTCCAGCCTGACAATGAGAACGGTGAGGACTCAACCAAGACTGGCAACAAACAGAGCAAGGTCAAGAGGCACGAGAATCCGGTCGACCAGAACTTCTTCCATCAGGTACATTAGTGGGGAAACTCCATGCCACAAACCCTTGCGGAATTCGGACAGATTTGGCAGTTGCAGTAAAATGAAAGAGTTAATTTGTTATGCGTTTCGTTCCAGGAGAACGTTCGGGCTCTCACCAAAGGAGTCCAGACCTTCATGGGCTACAAACTAGGGAGCATAGGGCACCGTGACCAGGTAGATCAGGAGAACCCTGGTTCTGGTCAGCCCGTGGGCAAACCCTGGAAGAAGCATGGCAACAGGAACAAGAGGGAGAAAGTACGCCGACTCACCAAGCACCTGGATGCCTAAAGAACATCTATAAACCCCAAGAGATCGCTGAAAGTATGGAGTGGAGTGCTAACCCCAACTTACAAATTCTTAGGAAATGTCTGAGAAATTGCTATTTTCTTGTGTGTTGATACTGTTAAACAAAGGCAACTGAGTACATTTTGCCAAATGGAGAACCAGGGATAGGTTTGTCTTTTGATATAAAACCTAATTCAGAGTATCCTGTGAATTAACTCATCATGCATTGCGGTGACACTACATTCCACTAGATTCGATTATGATTGAGTTGTGCAACAAATCTCACAGATGTTAGCTCTGTCTAGCAACCAGAGGACATTTCAGGTCTAGTCTTACTATGCACCAGAGGAATTCAATTGCAAAGGTAATCAATTCGTGAAGATTGATTTGTTCATATGTTTGTTACATACTTTAAAGGGGAGCCTATTGGACATCACAGATGATTAGTTGGAAAACCCTCCTAACTTGAACCCAACCTCTTCTCTGCTTTTATGTATTTGATGCAAAAATGTGTGGTATTCCTGGATAAAATAATTATATAATTTTGATTGTTTACAAATTTTATCTGCTGTCTATTCTAATAATATGCTATAGCCAGTAAGGTAGCCAACTTGATGATAATGTACAGTCATGGAAAGGGAAAATTTATATTTGTGTCATAGTCAAAACCTTTGGCCACCAATTTATACAATATATACCCAAAAATATATGTAGATAATCCTACTAATTATTGAGTTCAGGTGTTTCGGCCACACCAACTGCTCATAGATGAATAAATTCCAGCTAAACAAAAATTGGCAGTACAATGGGTCATACTGAAGAGCTCAGACACATTTTGTCAGACCAAATACAAAAAAATATTTTGAAAAACAAGATTCGAGGTGGGCGGTCTGGCCACCCTACTATTCAGGCCAGATTCGTGGAGCAATTGCGATATTGATTTAACATGCACACTTTGAGTAATCTCAGATATACTTTTTTCCGATGCGGTGGCCATGAATTTGCTGCTCGTTGCCGGTGGGCTCAGCCGTTTCTGAGAGAATAAAATATAAAGACTATTGCAGTCACTATTGGCGGTTACCTTGATAATCTGGTAACACGAGACTACAGCCATACTAAACCACAGAGGTTTGACATTCCAGTGTAAAATTGCGAGACCCGAACGAGCGCGTTCCATTTCTTGAACTTTAGATGAAAAAACCTATATTCAAGGCAATGTTTTAGAAGGCAAAAACTGTGATTACTACAACTGCCCCAAAATAACAACTGACACCTTTGTTTTGCATTTGTGCAATATGAACCATTGAACTGTGGTGTTATTTTGCGGCAAGGGTTTACCTCGTAATAATGCTGTTCCTTGTCCCTTCCGTAATGGATAACGGGACGAATGACGTAATGACAACCACTCACAAACCTACCGCTCTAACCAACGCTGGGAATCAGTTTCAGGGATTTTTCTAGACCGGTTCGAAACATGCACCTGTTCACGAAGAACGGTGTTGCTCACCTTAAATTCCCCAATTCCATTGAAGTGATCTAATACATTCAGTGGGCATTTATTTTACAGACACTGGCAATCATACAAAACATATTACAGTAATTATTTCTTTGTATGACATTTAATAGATTCATACGCTATTAGACACCATCTGAGCGTCTTCTAAACGTCCTTATTGCTCATTTTAACAATTCGGTATTGTTTAACAATTCGGGGGGGGGATACTAAGGGAAAAAATATGTTTAAGTTCTGAAAACTATTTACCATAAATATACGGACCTATGAAGGCCTGAACTACACAAGATAAGACAAAATGTCATTCTAAACGAGCCTCAATTTCCATGCTATCAATGCGTCGTTGCCCACATCTTTTACATACGTGTGCCGGGCTCTAACTGTCGTTCGTTGGTAACGCAGGTCCATTTTTATGCTAAAGGAATAGTTTGTTGATAATGACAGAGGACGCACAACGTGTAAAAAATGGACAGAGCCGAACAAACGAACTTTGGTTTGACCCGACGTCGTGGTGGCGCTTTGACATTACCTGTTTTTCAAACAACCAGAAAATGTGCGTCGCGAGTGGTCTCAGTGGTTTGTCAGCGCTGTTTTTGACAATAGCATGTTTTATGTGAGTATGTGAGTAATTAAGCATTTTAAGTTAGGCAATGTATGTGCAGGCTATTTATAGTTGTTTATGCAACGCTCGGTCAAGGCTGGTATGTCGAAGATGCAGATTTCGGGATAGGAATGCAGGTGAGGCTACCTGTGCCCTTTACTCTTTCCTTGGCAATTTATGCTGCATCGTCGGAGCCTGTCTCTCAAATCAACTGGCTCTTCAGGTGACACAACCTCTCAGTCTGTTTCTAGAATATGTATGAGTTTATGCTGCATAAGATCATGATTTGCATGCCGTCTCCATTGAATTGCGTGTTTCTTCCATCCTGGTGGTTTCAGGTTTTATTAGGCTGTGTTATGGCAACAGTGGAAGTTATTCATTTAATCTCCGTCCTCATCCCTATGTGTTTGTGCCGGAACACCAGAGCAGGTAAGAAAACGTTGGAGTGGTCTCGTCCTTCCCTTTGACCAAGTTCCCACTTGTTGCTCCAGTGGGCACAGCTGTTTGACAGTATCACCTTTGGCACACTTTGTCTCTTGTTTTACAACACAATGGTGTATTCAATACATTGAAACTTTGTATGTGAAACCTTAAAATGAAAACGTGTTTTATCCATTAAACCCAGAGAAAATTGAGGGAGCTCTGTGAGAGAAAGTTTGGTTTCCATGGGTGACATTCCATCAGCAGCAGGCCTGGAAGCCTCAAGCATCACCTCCCGTCTCTTTCAGAGAAAAGGCTGAGGACGGTACATAGGAGGAGAAGGCAGAACCTCATGGCTGTGCCTCTGCTGCTGTGGGTGGTGGTTGGTGGAGGGAGCTACCTCACCTGCAGAAACAGCCTGCGGCCTGTAGACCGACCGCTAACTGGGAGAAGACTTTTCACTCACCTCCTGCTTGTGAGTGTGAGGTTCTCTTATGAAATCCCCAGTTTTGCCCTGTTTCAAGTGGCTAGCTGACTGCGATTGTCTCTCCTTTGCCAGGACCGCACAGAGGTCCTGGGTTACATTCTTGGTTTACTCTCTTTAGTGATTGCCTGGACCTCCAAGTTTCCTGCCCTCATCCGAGCAGTAAGTTACACCTGTAATAGTTGTATTCCACCCATGTGGCCGGAGGGTAGCCTAGCAGCCATTAAACAAACAGGATATTCCTAAACCGACAGGGTTAAACCCTGTTGTACTGCCCCTGAGCAAGACTGTGAAGCCTAATTGCTCTCCGGTCGTTGCATTTAAACAAGAATCGGTTCTTGGCATACCTGCTAAAATAACAGTGGAAAAAAGCCAGAGTCGCTATAAACCGTAAAGAAAAGGCTGCCAAAGTATCCTCCACCTTTTCTAGGCTTTGATGTAACGTCACCAAGTCACACAAAGCTGCGTTACGCAGTGGAAAGAACCACCGCGCTGCATTATACGTAACATAAAGTAACCCTGTAACGCCGCGTAATGCTTTCGGCATGCTGACCTCTTGATCTATCGTCTAGCACAGAGGAGAGAAGAGTTCAGCAACACGGTTGTCCGCCAGGGTGCTGTGCTCTTTGGCCTGGGCCCTGTACACCTCCGCCATATTACTCTACAACACCCAGTATGAGTTTGTACTCCGAGCCGCGCCGTGGATACTGGCATCGACAGGCTGTGCAGCCTTGGACCTTGCTGTATCCTTTCCCACTGTATGCATGATGTGTATACACAAACCCTGCATTACGCTAAAAAGCAGCTGATCTCCCGGAATGAACCCAGCTCCAATTTAATTATACTCCTTCGCCTGATGTCGGTGCAGTCTTGACTTTGTGGTTGTGGTCAGATTGTTGTGCTGTTCGGGTGCAGGAAGGTTTCTATTGGGCAGGAGCTGGGTGGAGGTTCTCCTGATACCGAGAGTCTGTTAAGTGGCCCCTCCACCTCTGCCCAGCACAACCCCAGAGGGGAGAGAAAGAAAAAACACCCAGTAAGACAATATTACTAGCATGGCCTCACATGTCTACACTAATGAGATGGACACCGAATATATACATTTATTATTTCTTTTAATTAATGAGCAAATAAAGAGGTTTAAGGTACTGAATGTTAGATTTTGATGCTTACTTTCATTTTACATTTTGGCTTGGCCATCGTTATAATGATTTTTAAATGAGCATTCTATTTTTCATCTCATATATTGGGCTTGGATAACACTCCTCCTCATGTTCCCGCTAATAAAAAACATCTCGACAAGTTGGCTGATATGGGACATTACATGGATGTCAACATGCAACCTGTGCGAAAGGTGAGGGTAAAAGCGACTTGAGAATGTCTGCCAATGGCAAGTCCTAAGTTGACAGACCTACTTCGATGCATTGTTCCCTGGTGTTTTCAGGTGTGTCTAAAGGAGGTGACGCTGTCCAGGGAAGTAGGCGTGCCAACGAGCCATCCCCTCAGGAGGACTGTGAGGGTGATCAGAGTGGATGAACCTTTCACCTCAGAAACCTTCTCAGACTCCTCATCCCTTAACTCAGATCTGGAGGTCAGATAACCGAAGATTCTTACATCCTCTGTACATATTAAGAATGTCACCCTTGTGCAATGTTTTTTGCAAAATAGTGTTGAGTTTAAATGTGGTAGTGTTGAGACGTAAATATACAACCACGTTCTGCCACATGATGGTGATGTTGTGTTGAGCAGTGGTCCTGGAGTACCATTTGACAACACCTTGTAAGCCACAACCCATATGGACACGGTCAATTACCAGCAAAGTGAGAAACACCACCATCGCAACCACAAGCTATTCATGCCCTTCACGTGGTTAAGGCAATGTAATATGTATTGATCACAGCCCTGTTCGGTGTAAAATGTTACATTTAGTGTCCAAGCTAAGTTGCCAACAAACAAAATAAAACGAAGACCGTCCTCTAAACCGTCCCCTAAGTGTTTTGCTTTTGAACATACTGACTTTATTTAACATACCTTATCTATGCTAATGCCTTTCCATGCCAATATCAGACATGCCTAGTGTCACTTTTCAATATTTGCGGCTTTGGTCCCCAGTAGATCGCCCATGTGAATCACCTAGATCACAGGTGTCAAACCGGATCCACGGATGGCCGAGTGTCTGCAGGTTTTTGCTGTCACCTTGTACTTGATTGATTAATTAGGTCATTAATTGGTTAGGTCTACTCTCACCTGGTTGTTTAGGTCTGAACTGGGAACCAATTTACAGGAAAAAACTAAAACCTGCAGACACACGGCCCTCCGAGGAACCGGTTTGACACCCCTGACCTAGATTCTGAACAATTATTTGCCCATAAACGTGAGCAGGAATATTTCAGATGTCATATTCTTATGAGTGAATAACTTTTATGCAGCTCCTGATCTAAATAGCACAGTTTAATGACTGAAAACCATGTGCATTCTGCCATCCACATACCTCACCATAATACCTCAGCTACTTTATTCACGTTCACGTGCATTTGCAAATGTAGCTGAGATTATTTGATTGAACGTTCTGGTCACCAAGTGACGGCAAGCCAATGAAATTCAAGTTCAGAATACCACTACGTCTGTCCCATGCTAATGTTAATAAGTAATGAGTTTTATGTATAGCAAACAACATTTATTCATGCTACTTAGCTAGCCCTCTGTTGAGCCAAACTCTCTTTCCAAACTCTTTGGCCCCTGAGAGTTTGCGTGTCTTTAAAGTGTTTAGGTTTGGTGTGTTATGTTTTAAAAGTGCCTTTTAAATATTTTCTGATGGTGTCATTTTTGGTTTTCATTTTCAATGAATGTCCTTTGGGTCCTCTGCAGAAAGCCAAGTAATGGAGGATGTCATTTAATCTGAAACAATAGCAAATGTTGTGAGTGAAAACAATTGGATCTTTATACTGTTCACCAAACAGGAAAAAACATGTGAACCTCCTTAGGCTAAGTATGTTAAAGAGCGTTCAGGCCCAAGCAATTGCCTGTCCACCCAAACCTTTTGCTCATGCCAGACAGGACCCAACGCTTAGCGGTGTTAGTTATGTCACAGTGAAAATACTTCTCTATACCTCCCAAAATGATTTGTAGATGCAAAATATTTCATACCATCCTGACAAGTCTGAACTGTTTTGCTGAGCCAGACCACACATGTACAACAACAGTTGGAAAATTCAAGCAGTTAGCTTTTAGTCTCTAAATGACTAATGACCTAATAGCCTATTACTGTGTTTTGTACAACCAGGACACACACTGCATTATGTTTACTACAACTCAAACAACTAATTATTAAGTGGAAATGAGCTACTTAAGGGTTTAAAGTATTTAAACATAAATCAAGTTGATTGAAAGAATTTAGGTCATTTCTCATCACTTGAAATGTAATTAAGGTAGATGATGGAGTGCTTTTGAAATGCTGGCTGCTTAAACACACCACAGGGCTCGGTATGAATAAGGCTTTTTTTCCCTGGTACTCTAAGAAGAATTCTTGACCACCAGAAGGCTGATTGGAATACTCTTTGCATTGTGTGCTTCACTCATTTCTGCTGAGTGCTCGTTCTTGCAGGGTTGGGTTGAGGTGGATGGGGTTACATTTTGCATTGTGGCCTGATTGTTCTGTTGTTAAAGGTCTTTGATTAAGGACCAGGGCAGGGCCAGTCTACCTAGGAAGCAGGCAGAACCGATTTTTTTTTTCTTTCCTGGTCTATAGGGGATTTGTCACTTGGCTGTGTTCTTTTTTTTGGACACGGTCCTCCAGGGACTGAGTTGATGATTTGTTGACCATTTGACAACAATGAGTATCACATTTAACACGTTGCAGTGAACAAATTAACATTGATGAGTATAATGTGTCACTTATATTCTAGATGTGTAGTATATTTCCCAATAGACTAAGAGCAGAACAATATCATTATGATGTAGACAAACGATACGCCTCTCATTGTAAATATGCAATATTGATATGCTGTATCACTGGCCTGTAACAACAGCTCTGTTCTTTCCAGTGGGATTTTGAAGCAAACGCACCATGGGACAAACTGCCAAAAGAGCAAGAGAAAGGGAATGAGTTTCCACTGCGAGAGTGGCAGAAACCCACCGGTGACTGCAGCTGTGAGCCTAAACAGGCCGGGTAGACTATGAACCTGTGTGGGTGATGTGGAGTAGAATATGTTCCGAGAGAGAATGACAAAGCTTCATTATTAAATCACATTATCATATCTGTTTTGTGTTTGTGAATATGAAAGTTAATAAAAGTGCAACAATAATGTCTTGAAATGTATTTATTTTTCACATTTCCCCAGCTGTAATACAGGGTTATTGGTTTGTCATCATACACTCAGGTTAATTTTGTTTAATTCGGCTCAATAGTCCAGACTTTGAATTTCGAGAATGTAATGTTTTATTTCGAGAATTTCAGCTTAAAGGTATCTTTATCTGTTTCATCATTCTCAAATGGAATAGTTTTGTGCATGTAATAGTGCTTTTTTAAATTCCTTAGTGTTTGGTAAAGTCCCCTACTGGGTAAATGTATCTGAGAACACAGATAGTTTTTATTTACAACTTTGAGCTGGGGTGCATTCAGGGTTAGCTACCTGGCAAAGGGGTTAGCTACCTGGCTAAGGACAGAATTAGATTATTCAGCTCAGATATTTCATCTAACAACCTTGGTTGGTTAACTTTCACATTTTACTCACTTCACTCTTTGATTACTATTGAACAAAACAAACTGCAAGAGCTGCTATGATACACTGTAAATTTGACTAATGGACAGTGTATGGCTGTGTATTGTCTTTGTTACTGTGCGTTGACAACAGACGCTGTCATCACATCTTCGATGCTCGGTTGGCTTCAAATACAGATTTCCTGAAATGGGTTTGCACCGCTCTTTTAACAGACACCCAAACTCCTTATCCGCCTGGCTTTTGCACGGTCCACACTAAGTAGCATGGCCCATTAGGGATGTCACTAAACCTCCTGCAATATAACAATATCGCTCCTTTTGCCCACTTCACAAGATCAGAGGGTCACATCCTTTGTTTTGAATGTCAAGCTGCGTTATCAGGGCTGACCTAGAAAATGGTCCCACGGGTATGATAAGGGCCAGACTACATGGTAAGGCCTCTTCTCTCCTTCCCAGCAGCACCCACTCCTTTGCCTGTCTGGTCTGTTGCTTTAACTATCGCCAAGTGGTACGGAGCCAGAGTGATTGACTTGTTTTAACTGATGGGCATTCAAGAGACTTCCCTGGCTTCTGATAATAGGACAATACGTAGATTCCACTCCACCCCATTGGATTTCCTTTGGTGACATGTTTGCTGAGGACAAATTGGTTGTGACAGGAATTAGGTGTAGCATTGCAAATCCTAATAGAGACAATAGGCATTGGTCCGTCATAAAAAAAAGGGAATTATATCAACATGAATACTTGTGAAAATGCCATTGTCAGGGGCCAGCGCCAGAGGTTTATTCTTTTGCCTTCTGAAACTAGGACAAATGAAAACAAACTGTCCCAGACATATTTAGGTGGAATTCTGTTTGCACAACTGACTGGGAGCAAGGATTAGGACATCTGAAGCAGCAGTCCAGAATGAGCTTTCTTGTTTTTCTTTAGGATTGGTGAGTACGTCATTGATCGCTCTCTCTGAGGGGAGAGATATCTGGGATGTATTCAAGCCATTCTGAGCTGGTGCTCGTATATGATGCAAATGTTATAATGGACTTCTGTTATATTCTTCCTAGTCTCAATAACTGCGGGCTCAGTAGTAAAAACATCATTTTGGTAATCTGGGAAGATATACACTGTTCAAAAAAATGAAAGGAACACTTATCACATATCGGGTCTCAAAGAATTAAATATATTAAAGATTAAAATCTTAATGTACATTGTGTAATGCGTTCGAACAAAACAACTTAACGATGATACAGTCTTTGAAGCTACTTGGGGGGCGTTGCATGCTCAAATATAACGTCCCAGAGGTTCTCAATTGTATTCAGGTCAAAGTGAGGGCCAGTCAATGGCATCAATGCCTTTGTCATCCAGAAACTGCCTAAACACTCTGGCCACATGGCATTGTCCTGCACCAGGAGGGACCCAGGGCCCAGGGAACCAGCGTAAGTTCTGAGGAATTCATCTAAAAGCACAAGGAAGTCTGTGCAACTGAAATTTTGTCCATGCTTTACAGTTGGTATGAGGTTCTTCTGTTCTATGGCAGTCTTTCGTTTTTGGCACTGTGGCCAAACCACTCCACCTTTGACTCACATGTCCCGAGCACATTGTTCAGGTCGTTTGGGTCTTTATCACGCCGTCGTTTGGCAAACGTCAGTCAGTTCTTGATATTATTTTTGAGAACTGAGGCTTTTTTCTTCCTGACCTCCCATCTAGGTCAGGTTTGTGCATTCTTTTTCTGACAGCTGACTCATGTACTTCAAAATGTCTTTGGGTAAGAGAGCCATGAAGATCCCTCGATGTTCACCTTAGAGACGTCTGTGGAATATTTCAGGCAGCTCTATGGGTGAATTTGGTGGGATGACTTGTAGATTTCCAGTGGTAAAGGATCCATTGGATCATTGGAATGATGTTATTCAAACTAACTCCTCCTAGACACTTGTTTCAATTATGTGATTTTAAGTAGGAGTGTACTAACTATCTCTATAAGACAATTGTGTTTCTGTTTATTTCAATTGCATAAACGGTTTAAACGTTTCCGAGGTGATTTCTTCAATTAAGTTCCACTCAAAGAATATGGTATATGGAATAATATGGAATAACATCCGAGTCCATCTACCTAAAAACAACTTTTAGCTTTTTTACAATGTTCTTTACAGGTTGATGTAGTCTTGGGTAGAACCGAACAAGTTGTGTTTGCACCATTAGCGAAGGCAAGAGTGAGCTGTCAAAATGTAGACTTCATTCTAGGCTTTGCGTTTGGAATCTTGTGCTGTTTTCTGGCAACATGAAAACTAAATAAACATTATTAAATGCCCAAGACACTTTGAAATGTAGTAGTTGAATAGAAGACGGGAGTGATTGCGGATTATTCATACAAAAAATATACAAGAAACAAATAGCCTAAAAGAAACACATTACAAATGCCTCCACCTGAACACACAGCGTTTCTTTCTGTTAGATTTTTTTCGTTATCCGAAACAAATACAGATGAACCACTTAAGAAGATGCTGAGGTGTAGCTTCCAACTTTTAGGATAGCAACAAGCACACTCACAGAAAAGTACTGCATCAACATTGATTGTTCATTTTAGAGTAAACCTATTGCCAGTTATGAAAAGAAATGATTACACATTTGAGAGGTTAACTAACCTCTATCATTTTTGCAGCATATCTGGCATTATGATCGCGGTAAAGACACCCCCTACAGTTGTTTAAAGTGGTGCATGCACTCCAATTATCGAGCATAAGCATCAACGCGGGGGAATACTAAACTTGTGTTCCACACCCAGAGGATGCATGCATTGAATTTCATTCACGCTGTCATCGACGCGCATGTTGGATTTATCCAAAGCACCAGAACGCACAGCAACTGCCTGCAACGCAATGATGCAAGGCAAACACGATGTTTCAATTCAAATGAATGCACATCTGATTTACCAAAGCGCAATGAAGTTTTAGGCGTGATAGTGGCGTTAGAACATGAATCTGCATCGCACTGTTAGGAACCACCTAAATGGGATCCATGCGAGGTGCAATGTTATAATATAAAGCAGAAATATAAACGATATTTCACCTTGCGTTTATGTTCTTGTGATCTCATATCCTGTGACTCACTTCCTCTTGGTAAGTGAGCCAGTTTCGGGCAGTTCATCCTTGATCCGAGTACTCATTCTCCTTTCTAGTGAGCTGTCAAATTGAATGCCCTGTGAGGCGACCACATTAGCAAGATTTAAATTAAATAGCCTTCAGTTAAAAGATCCTCCAACAACGTGTTTCCTTCTAAAAACAGCTACTTTCGTCACACTATGACTCTCAGGTGATCTTTAAAGAGTCCAGGTGGTTCTGGTAAGTGTATTTAATTTCCACAATAAGCCCCATGTGTTTGAGCTAGCTAGCTATACTGTAGCTGGCTAAAAGAAAGCTAGCTAGCAGTTCCTCTAGCCCAGCTTTTATAGAGAGATTGTACTTATTCAGTCATCCTCAGTAACTGGTCAGAACTGCGTTTGTATGTGATGAATTGTGGATTCCGTTATGGTCTGTTTGCGGTCTTGAGTCCTGACCTGATAAAAGCGATGTATAACATCGCTTTGATACTAGGTCATCATTCAAATATAATATATTAAGAAAACTTGAGTTAGCTTATCTAGCTAACTAGATAATGTTAGATACTCACCTGGCTGGCTAAAATAAATGACTAATCATCACAAGCATGGGGTACTACTACTGTACTCACAGCATGCCGTGTATCATCATCGTTGTCTACTTGGCTGGTCGGCACTAACATCTGTCAGTCATCGCTGAATGAATTGAATTTATTACGAGTTGGATCATACAGAACAAAACATCACACGACCTAGGGTGAAAATACAAATGAAATATCTCCAGCTAATTGAAAGCTGTAATTAAGTGTATTCTTATAACACTATATTTGCGACCGAAGCGGGCAGATTGCATAAGAAAACACGTTGATACTTGTTGGAGAAAGTGTATGCAAACTCGTTTGTTGTTTTTCTGGCGGGTTTTCATAGTCTCTGCTACGTGAACTTGCCAGCTCAGCTGCAGTCAGCTAGCCAGCTGTCACAATTGATGGCCAATTATTTAAATGGTTAATGACAACCCAAGAGCTTGTTCCTTGGTGAGGACAGCAGTTATTTCGTGTGCCGTGCTTGCATGTATTATTCAGAATTGTATTTATCCGTTATTTAACCATGTATATTGATGTTGACGAGCATACAAACAGGTTCTGTAAGTAAATGTACATAGATACAAGCCAACGCTACAAA
Source organism: Novumbra hubbsi (assembly GCA_016801125.1). Taxonomy (NCBI): domain Eukaryota; kingdom Metazoa; phylum Chordata; class Actinopteri; order Esociformes; family Umbridae; genus Novumbra; species Novumbra hubbsi. The sequence goes on along the minus strand of JACXGK010002539.1, from coordinate 22,041 downwards.
TCTGAAATAGAAACGTCTGTACTGACTGTCTGTTGAAAAAATAGTTTGGTAACATGAACACTTTAAATAGGTCACTTATTTCTCCCAGCCACACCTTGCCACACCCAAAACATCAGAACAAATCCACACAAGTCTGTCAATGAATGTTTTCTGTAAACATGTTGTTCAGTACAGACCATTCTGGAATGTATCAGATCATCACATTGGAGAATGTGTTGGGTGGGGTCTGGGAGGGCAGGCTGGCAATTCTTGGGGATGGGCAGGGAACAGCTTTTGTTTTAGTTTTTTTCATATTTGGGATGTGTCTGGATTTCCATATTATTCTTATTTGGGTTCTGTTAAAAAATGTGTGCCTGTTTAATTTTACCTCCTATTTAAAATAAAGATGTCATATTCCAAAGATTTAGGACTGTAAAAGCAGCATCTAAATGCAGTCAAAAACTAGGTATGGTTATTTTCCAGAATACTCCTCAGCGACTGGGCAGGTTTTGTTGTCAGTTTAAATCTGCGGACTGGAGAGGGGTGACGGTGTTTTGTTGCCTGCTAGCTATTTTTTTTTACTAGATGAAGTTCAATTCCCTGCAACGTCATGAAAGCAATAGTATCCTGTTCATTTTGATTAAAAATATAGTTGCTAGAGGGGTTGGACATAATTTTCAGGTAGTGCATCGCACCTGTTTTGGTAGCATCAATTACAGAGGCAGCAAACTGGGAGTAGAAATGACAGAGAAAGTTAAAATAGTTGTTTTAGTGTCATGACGAGGTGCTGCCACCCTTAATTCACACATCCTCAGATACCGTGGACACAAGCTTATTCTATAATAAGAAATCTTTAAAATATTAATTATGTCCTTTGATTACCTGAACTACTAAAATGTTTTTTTCTCGGCCAAGCACTCCGTACAGCAACTACAACAGCTACTGCAAAGGAAAGCCAGAGTTAAGTGTGAAAGTTTGTGTCAGCAATAAAAAGCAATGCGGCATGAAAAATACACTGAGGGATTTCAATACGGATGCTGCGTGCCTATATACAGTAGCACATCACCTTATTCTAGTGAAGGGGCCAGTCACTACTCTTTTATTGTGCATTAGAAGGCTAATTGTTTTATTCTGTGAATAACCAAGTTGTTACAACATTCAACCCATTCAGGTTAAGGGCAGGTGATCGCTGATGCCGGAGAGAGTTCGAAGGATGTCCCTTATCAGGATTTATTTCAAAGACAGGGAACAAAATGCAGAGCCTGCAAAACAACAAAGAAATCAACCCTAATCCAGGGTACTTTAAAAATCCATTACCAAGTTAAATTAATGTTAGTCACCACTTTCTAAGCATCAACATAAGTATGAGGGGAAAAAACATCTTATCAACCTGAAATTAACTGCATATTTGGTTAGGTGCTACTTAAAAGCGACTAAGCAATAACAAGCTGAAAATATGGTCACTCATTTAGTTCCTTCAATTTCAAACCGGCTGATTAACCATTTGTCTTCCTCCATGACAAAATCAGCGCAGTTATGGAACATTCTTTCACGTCTCAGGCCAGAGCCAAAGTCCTTTAGAAGAGCAAGCTCTACCATCATTAGGGTAACTGCTCCACCCAGAACCACTGGATTTATTAACTCGTAAATGTGAGACCTGTTAGCTAATCAATGCCAGCCACCTAAATTGACAAATAAAAATCAATTAAAGCAAACAAGTATCTTATTCTTCTGGTTTACAGCTAAACTGTATTGTGCTAAAAGATAATTTCTTGTTGTGTAGAATATTGTAATATTGAGCAAAATGTTGCCTATAGACAAATGCTGTGCAAATGTACCCAAACTAAGTGAGTTCTGAACTATGCAATTCAGGTTCTGAGGGGACGTTTTGTATGTTATCACGTGTTGACAAAAAGGTCCCTGGCAACAATAACGTTTTTTTTATTTATTTGAGAGTCACTTCAATGGAACCATTCACTCCTTGTAATTTCATGCTTTCACTTTGGTGGCCTCTTATTTCATTCTCCATGTCTTATTTAAACTCTTTGAGCGAGATCGTGCCATCCCCTCGGACCTCCTTCAACCGGTTAAGGAGGTAAAGAGGGAGGAGGTGGGGATTATGGAATTGAAAAGGCATTCGTTTGCCAAATAGGTCGAAAGCTCTTTAATCTTGTTACCGTATGCTTGTTGAGAATTGTAGATTTGAACACCCGATAAGATCCTAAGTTGCAAGTCGGTGGTTGTACAGTAACATGCTGTTGGAGCATTTACAGTTCTTTATCTGTATCGGCTGACTGACATCTTAAATGTGGGCACACTATGCAACAAGGTGCCCTGATCTCAGGATCGGATGTGGATATGCCTGTGTGCACAAATGTTTATACAATTGTTTTCATATTGAAGTATGCCTGGAATTCTGATGACTTGTTTGGCTTTCATTTGAAGAAATAGAAATAGTCTCTTACCCCTAATACTCTTATTCTGTGGCCCAGGGGCCAATTACAGTGGATTAAGCAGATTGGAACCTAATAAAAGAAGTCTCTAAACACTCAAATGACTGATCAGGTGAAAAATGCTTTTCGTTGGACTTTAAACTGCCTTTGTGGGGCATGCTACTTGTCATTTTCTGGTAGGGGAATATTGCAACTCTCCTCTTGGCCTCCTACATTGTCACATAGATTCCCTAATAATAATAATAAGGCTCAGGAAGAGGAAGTCTTCATGCAGGCCTCTATCCACATACCATGTCCTTGATTTGTATCAATTTAATAATATATCTTGCATTCATCAATTGATTTGGGCATATCGTTTCCTCTATAAGCATTGTTCACGTGTCGACCTTTACGTCCTCGCTCTTCCTGTGTCTGTCTTCAGGATTCACGATCACAATTAGGGATCCTATTATAACTTGACCTTTTCACCTGGGAATTCCATGATTTCTTTGGAAGGCCTCAACATATATGGGGTATGTGAGTCCAACTGGAGATTTGGAGGTGGTTTGGCAGGGCTTGAGAAAGCATGGAGAACCAGCCTTCCCTCAGGCCTTTGAGCCACGGCCTGGGTACTTTTCACAGGTGAGCTTAAAGACGGCAACTTGTGAAAGAAGCTCTTCCAATGTTAATCCAGAGTTGGGGTGTGAAATATCCTAACATGGTGCTAGTCTCTTTAGCAGCCTGGCAAAGCCGGGTCATGGCGCGGAGGGAGGCCTTTACAGTGCAGGTCCTTGTGGTTTACCTAGAAGGCCAAGACAAACCAGCGACCGCCATCGCTGGAAGTGTGATGAAGAGCTTTCGATTGAAATAGAAACAACTGTGAAGTCTTGTGTAACGATGTGAACGAGAGACAGGTTTTTCTTCTAAGATGGTGCCCTCAAGGACAGAACCTTGAAGAGAGATGACATGGCATACTCAAACAACTTCCCTCAAACAACTTCCCCAGGGTTCCCACATGTTCACAAACGCCAGTGGGTTTTACAGTGTTATTGAGAACTCCTCTCCTCGACATTTAACATTTTGCAAGAGATTGAACTAGTTAGTTCAGGAACAAAAAGTAATGACCAATGACAAACATGAAACCTCCTCCCTCGGTTTTCTCTATAACGCCAAAGAAAATGTATTTAAAAAATATCGCTTAATCTCCGGGTTTTCTCTGCAGTTTTTCCCAGGCTGTAGGACCATGTCGATGCTAATCCAGGATCATGTGGCCTGACTTAAGGCTCCATGAACGTTTGATCTGCACATTTAGTTTTGTTTTTCTCTCGTGTGTCTCTTTCTTTCAAGCCTCAGGAGCAAACTTACACACGCCACTATCCAGGGTGTCAACTCGGAGTGGTCTTTAACCTTCCTCTCTGATCTCATCTCTTTTTTTTTTTTTTGTGCCCTCCCTCCTGGTTGGTGGACGAATGCCATATTTTAACGTCAGGTCCGCGGTTGGTCTTGTTTGTTCTCAGATGTAAAGTTGAGGTGTCTCCACTGAGGATTACTTGTGTCCCTTGACTTCATGCTGTGATTTTGACTGGCTGCTTGATTTACTGCTTAGACGTAGAGACTCTTCCGCAGCTGAAGGTGAGTCTGACTGTTTGACTGGGTGATTGTTTTGGGATTTAATTTAGCTGATATAACTGCAAATTGGCTGGTGCTCTGTTTTTATTGTTGATATGTATAATTATTGTTTACATTACTTGTTCGAAACGCAGTTTCCACTTAACCTCTACAAAATTGATTATACAGAATCAGTTTAGACAAACTCAACTTTATATGAAGGGGTTTACCACAAGTACTGCAATAATCTAATACCATAACATTGACAGTCAGAGGGGAACCTTAATTGCAACCCCCTGTCAAATTTAACACAACAAAAATAGTTCCTTTAGCAGATGGTCCAGGGGGTTGTCTAAACAAAATCAGAGGCTGGTGTCTCTGAGTCCTAAGGCATAACTAAGAAAAGAGTTCACCATTGACTAAGCCCTGTCAGGCCATGGTCAGGGACTAAGGCCATGGCCGGGGATGATTTATCACTGTATATAAGCGCGCCTGGGAACAAAGCCCTGTAACAAGGCACTTTGATTAGGTGGGAAGTGATAAAGAAAACATTGAGCCAAGAGCAAGACTGCAACAAAACACTTTTCCTCCAAATGCTTCCATGAATTATGACAGACGTCATTAGGTCATGGCTCATTGTTAGCTAATCTCTCGCAGTGTGCAAGAATAGTGGATAAAAACTTGCTGAGTTATTGCTATTGAGTTACATCATTTGGATTTTTGGTTGTTGAACCTTTCGTTCAAGTTGTTTTGAAATGTATGCAATAGATCAATTCACACTCTGGCTTTAAAAAGGTATTCATGCCGTAACTATCTATTTTTACTATTTTATTGTTTGCCTTTTTAAGTATTTTTGATCCAGCTCCGGGCTAAACTATCGGGCATGACTTGTCAATGTGCCCAGAAGTAATAATAATCTACAATTGTGTTTCTTTATATTGCCAGCTTGCTGACCAGGCGCCCAAGGTAATAACACCTTGAATTCTGTGGCACAAATGAGACAACGCAACTGACTCACTCTGTACGACTGCTTCCCCCTAAAAAAACCTGAAGTTACTGTATATTCGTAGTCAGACTTTCCAGCAGAACATTAACTGTCCTTTTTCTTGTTGAGCCTCAGTTAAATGGTGATGTATTGATGTTTTAGTCAGAAGCAGAGTTATGTGTTGCTGATCTGTAATGGCTACGTTTTAGCAGCACTTAAATATTCACTTGCTTCAGCGAGGCTAACATTTGTAATTTTCTCTGTAACCCGGCAATTTGGATTTGAGAATTGTTTTTCGCTGTGTTCCTGTGTTCAGTAAGTGCTCTTCCTAATGCTGCGGTTTCCAAGCGGCACCGCTTATTGGCGTCGCTCTGGTTGTGCCGCGGTCTGCTGTGTGTGGTGACGGAACACGAGCACTGCGCCTTCTGCGAGTTCTAGGAAGCGTCCGTCTCCTTGGTTACGGTCAAAGACGCGAAGCTACACAGGTTTCTGTCCGTATATGTATGTCGCGCAGCAAGAGTTGAGTGCAGATTCCGTGCAGTCCCCGGAATGAACCCCTAAACCGCAAACATATTTTTCCTGTCTAGCTGGCGACCGCTGCATGTTCCAAGTTAAAACCTGTGTTTTTTCTTTTTTTTTTCTTTGGATAGGTGGGACAATAGCGTTGGATTCTTAGCATTGTGGCCGCCTGGATCAGACTGTGCATAACCTGCCAGTCTGCTAACCTCAGGCAAAAGGCTGGTGCGAGTAACCAGTGTAATGGTGGTGTTGTAATGAGGAACTTCCCTTTTGACGTTTGCTACCCACAAACTGTGTCAAATGTCAAACTGGCCAATTTGTTTCATCACATTTTATAATGTTTATGCTTAAGAGAGCAGCCTTCACTCAAAGTAACTTGTAAAGTCATGTTAAAGTTATGTACCATCAGGATGTCATGTTATCTACTGTTCACTGGAAAGGGTGTGTGGGAGGATAGGTATTAGATCTCAGGCACTGTTGTCCTTCGGTAAGGAGGGAAGACACCAGACATTGCAGCCACACTGGGCCAGAGTAACAGCTAAAGCACGATTATGTCAATGCCTTATAAATAAAATGCACTATGGAATTATACAGGTAAGGTACTACTGCACTGGTTTAACAAACATCTACATTTCGGTTTGGGGAAAACACCTCAAAGCATTATTTACAGACGCGTCTTATTCACACATACTGTGCTGTATTTTAATTCAGAAAGAGTTGGTCAGTGTTATATGGACCCCCCTTTTTAGACTGACGAGTGTTAATGCAATTCTTGTCGGCATACATCGTTTTTGTATTCATTGCTTTAGATGGGTATTCTAAGTGGCGACAGGGGTGTAAAGCAGAATGCACTTAACTGATGTCAGAAGTCTGCATCACTTCCTGGCGTGACGTTGACGTCGCTGTTTACCCATCACCCAAATCCTTCCAAGGTGTGAGAACTGACGTTTTTTTTAAAGTAGAGTCAGGAATGCAGATCACCTAGCCAGACGGTGTTAGCCTTTCTATCTGTTATATTAATACATAGTTTCCACATAAAAGGTCTGGGATGTTTGGCAAACCCTTTACAAGTACAATTGCAATCATATTTTTTTTTTCAAGCCAGTGACTATACAAACTTCCAATTCAAAATAAAGTTTACTTTGGGGTAATAATCCTTGTCTGAAACCTTTGAATTTGTGTAGTTTTTTCAAATTTGTAAATGCTGAAAGTATATTTTTTGAAGATTTTCCTCTGCAAAATTGTATTTGTAGAAGTATGTATGTGTGTGTGTGTGTGTGTGTGTGTGTGTGTGTGTGTATATATATACACTCAGCTATTATTGTTACAAAGAATTGTCATAAAAGTTCTGGTATACTATACAGCCTGTCGGGAACCAAACTGTTATGAACCGGTCCTTTGTCTTCCATACACTGCCCATGTCGTTTCCACTGGCCCTGCACCCACCGCTCCTGGCCTGCTGTAAAATAGTAGGAAGGGCTTGGTCCCAAGCAAATATACCGCTGTGCCAGGGAAAGAAAGGCCCAGAGGGCAGATAAGATCAGTGCCTGGGTCAGTGGCGCAGGGCAGGGGATTGTGGCTGCAGGGAGGCCCCACTCCAGGACCCCCCGGCGGAGCTCTGGGCCCCCCAAACCTTTTTATTTTTGATTCTCTCTTCCCTTTTTGCTCTGCGTCTCTCCGCCTGTCGCTCTCCCTTTTTCTTCCTCCCTCTCTTTCTCTCTCTGCTTCTCCCACATCTTTCTTTTCTTGTCGCGCCATTGTTGATATGACATTGTGTCTTGCCAAAGCCCCTCTCAATCGTAACCGCCGACCTGCCCCCCCCCCAACCCCCACTCCTTAGGCCTTGAGAAAAGCCAGTCCTCTGAGAGCTCTGGCGGTGTTTGCTCAGAGGCCTTTTGGGGTTAGGAAGGGACCATGGCATCTGCCATGGGGATACAGTAGTCCTACACAAAACAAATACCTTTTAGTTTGTCACGTGCATCGTCATGCAGACTAACCGTGAAATGCTGACTTACTGGCCCTGTTCCGTAAGGCAGATGGAAGCCAATGGTAAGGAGGGGCCAACATGCAGAGATATTGAGAATGAATTAGTTACAGGAGTGTGAGTTGGGGCCACGTGGGTATGTCCAGGGGTAATTGGGGGGTGCCTATAGGCCGGGGTATTAGAGGGGGATAACTGTCACTAGCAGCAGGGACGTGGGGTTGTATATAGTCACTTCTGTGTGGCATATTTTCTACTTTTTGCTATTACATTACCCACTTTACCCAGAGCCAGTGCTGAGCCAGTAGTGGCTTTTCTAGTTGGTTTTAATCGCCGACTTCAAATGGGAATGGGTCTAATTGAATCAGTGACTTTGTGGACACTGTTTTTCCCCGTTCACTGTTCTAGGTCATGAAGTACCACTCAGGGAGCCTACACTGTGTTTTTTTTGTGTTCCGGGCTGATGATGCCAGCCTTCCTTCATCTGATTGGCACAAGTTTCTTTCTTCATAACCACACATGTTATTCATATGGCTAGAAGTCTTCCTTTTAAAAAGTAAGAATTATACAAATAATGGCAACAAGGCAAATGGTTGTTAAAATAACTGTGATGAGGGCGGGGGTTGGAAGCGTTCTCCATTGATATTTTATTCTTTTGCTCAGTATAAAAATAAAATGGTCTAAATCTGTGATGAACAAAATAACCTATTGTTATTGACAAATGTGTCAGTGATGTATGTTTACATTTTTTATGCCATACCTTTATTACTCTTAATAGAAGCTTATGCTCAATGTGAGCAGTTTATCTCTTTTTAAGAGGGAATTCAAATCCATGATCCAAGTATGTGTGTCAACTTGGAGGCATTTTCAATCATGTTTTCTGGTCAGCCCCCATACAGATGTGGGATTGTTATCTTTTAATATTATTTTGTTCATTTCTTATGACTACATGATCTAAAAATCTAGTTAACTGGAAAATGTGGTACAGTTGCATAATCTTGATTTAAAAAGATTGTATGCCGATTAACGCTTTGCTATTGGCTAAAAAGTAATCTAGAATCTTGGAATGTCCAAACAAACAGTATCTGATTCTATTTGGTTTGTCTAGAGATGGAGGCAATTGCGTGCATTTTCCTAATTGCTTGTAGCACACAGCAGACTGGAGATGTATTTCTAACCCCCTTGAACATCACAAGATAATGTTTTTTGGCAAATGAGCTAAAGGGGAGAAAAGCAATGTTTTCTAATTAAAATGCAGTAAAACTGTAGCTTACCTTTTTTGTTGATGATCGTGTTTATCTACATTAATAAATTACAATGTTAATGTAGGTGATCTGCTTAACTATGTTAGAATTGGCCTGTGGCTACAACTTGTTGTTTAACAACATTCAACATAGCATCCGTTAGTTTATAAAATAAGCAAGCTTTATTTCGCAAAAGCATTTTAGACGGGATGGCTGCTTAGTTATTTCAGATACTCTGGTACGATTTTAGATGTTGTATCAATGTGGCGTTGGCTTAAGTTAGCAGAACTTTGTAATGGATGTTTGAAAATGTATCCATGGATTAAAAATGATTTTGGCTCGTATAGACTTCTTTTAAGAGCGAGGAATAATCTAATGTGAAAAGAAAAAAAAAACGATTCAATAACTAGGGTTACAGGACCTGTGAAAAGGAAAGATGGGTTCAGGTCCAAGTGCAAACTCCAGGTAGTATATGTAACTTCATCTTTTTTATGTTTGCTAATCTTTATCAACTTTGGACCTGAACGTACATTAACTCATCAGGTATCTGACACCTTTCGGTTTTGTTGGGTTTGTTGTGTAAGTGTTTTCCTCTGTCTCAGCCTGTTCCTCATCTCTACAAAGGTTGGAAGTTTTCACATCTAGTGAGTTGAATGTTATTGATCTAGACCATCTATCATCCCACACACATGCTTTCAAGCTTTCTGATCACACTGCTTGCTCTTGGAAGTGACTGCATTTTCTGGTTGACAACATCATTTCAGATTGTCGGTTCCTCAATCCCAGAACAAGCGGCGTCGTTAGAGTGCAACAAGACAAAGCAACCTATTCCTACACCTGCATAAGCGTTGACTGTGCTGGTCAATGTGTTGCTATGGAGGTGTCCAGTGCAATATGTACTTTATGTCCACTGCACTAGGGGGAAGTTAGATTGCAATCTGGTCCAAAGATATTAGCTCATTGCTTTTACGCATTCAGCGAAGAAGACTCTAGGCCCAAGGGCGACCAACGGCCCAAGGGCGACCCACGGCCCAAGGGCGACCCACGGCCCGCCAGGCTGTTCCATGCGGCTCGCGGAAGGTAATAAAATTGTTTTGAGGGGAATTAAAAAACAACTCACCAGCCGACTCTTATACATCTGAGTCAGACTTTTTAGGGGATTTTTAAGGGATCTCCGATACATATGTTATGTATGTTTTAACTTTTGCCCTTTTCTGGCCTGCAAATCAAATATGATTAACAAATTACAAAAACAAATGTGGCCCTCCATTTCATTTCCTGACGTGGCCCCCGAGCCAGAAGGTTTGCACATATTCGATAGAGCCCCATGTCGTCTCCCCCCCATGTGTAAAAAAACAATTATTTGGGAACTGTATCAGGTTTCTCCACCGTGGGCACACTCGTATCCCTCGATTTGCCAACAACTGACTGCCACAATCTTCCGTGATACCTTTCCCCGGACATGCAGCTAAATTCAAATGCTGTGGAAATTATTATGCAAACCCAGACATGGCATTTTATTTCAAACATGGCCGTGGTCAAGTTCCATTCATTAAGGAGTCACAGGCTTTGAGATCATTGCCGCTTACACACACACAGACACGCACCCACAAAGCCCTGAGTCATCATATGAGTGTCACTTAATCCTCCCCACGTCTCTTCTCTCCCTCTCAGCTGTCTTTCAGTGCTAGCCAGCTATTGGGAAAGGACCTTGTCACTGTGATGAGACTGTTGCACACTGAGTCACATCTCCATTTAACGTTGTTCTCTGCGGTCAACCGGCTGCCCGAGCCTGTTGGCTAACTCACCATTCAACCGCAGGTCTACACAGCCCACGCTAGTTAAACGGCACGTTCGCTTCCATGAGTACTTCAGCCATGTCCAGACCAGTCTATTCTAGTTCGCCGTTCATTCAGATGTCCGGCTGTGCCGTGGGACTCCGGTTTCAGTCCGTGCGGTGATCTAGTTGGTCTCGCTTGATGGTTTAGTTTGGCAGGTTCTGGTATGCACTGGGTTTGGACACGCAACCCGGGATATACCCGTCACGCCGTTCCACTGGGACCGCCTCACATTGCTCACGTAGCGGTCTCGTTGTTCCCCTTTTAGCGACGCAGTGTCCTCTCGGCTTGGCGACGCCTCGTGCAGAATGGAGATGGACCTGAAGATGGTGAACAAGGAGGAGGAGGATGAGATGGTATGTTCCTCGATTATCGTTCCGCTTTAACCCTTGAATGCCGTCTCGTCTGCTCTCATGCCAACTCTAACAGGGTGTTGGAATCAAACGGGACTCTAACCCCCCCCCCCCCAAACCATTCTCCCTCTGGTCCTCCAGGAGATCCAGGGGTACCGCGTGTGTCGCTGCCGTTTGGCCTTGGTGGCCCTGGGGGTCCTGTGCACTGGGGGTTTTCTCCTGCTGCTCCTCTACTGGATGCCGGAGTGGTGCGTGAAGGCCACTTGCACCAGGACCACGGTCCGGGAGGCCCAGGTGGTACTGCTCCGGTCCACCGTAAGTGGACCGCCTTGAGCGCTTGGTGTGAATGTTAAGGGGAATAGGAGAACTTAACGGACGATGCATAGAAATGTTTCAGTTTACATTGGCTTGTATACAGCAAAACCATTTCCCTGAAATGTTGGCTTGATGAGGAAGCATTTTTTTTCCCTATCAATTATAGGCTGTTAAATTAAAATATCATACTTCAGCTTCACTGTTTAAATTTGCAAATACCAGAGGATCTGTCAATGTGTGTGTGTGTGTCTCAGGATGAGTTTAAACGCTGGTTCCTGGCCAAGGTGCGTGTGATGCTGGCCCCGGGGAGGAACCCCTTTGACAGCCTAGAGACCCAGACTTCTCTCTCGATGGCCAATGGACTCTCTCCCCACCGCTTGGACAGCCCGGCCCAGAAGTTCATCAGGAAGTACGCAGAGTATCAGCCCACTCAGGTAATGGCATTATGGAAGCGGTTTCTTGGATCCTGTATGTTGAATAATGTCAACCTGTGTTGTGTCGGCGGTCACAGGCACACCTGCATCTGCTTTCAGAAACGCAGGTTTACACTAAAATAGTGAAATTGTGGAAAATTCGTTTCGATTTTGAAAATGTATTCCTTAAAAAATATATTTCAACTTCAGACTTATTTCTGAATGAACTTTCTCCATTATAGATCCGCTATTTCACCCTACATAGCAAAAAGTACTTCTGGAACGACGAGCTCCAGAACTTTGAAGTATTAACGTAAGAAGTTCAACAGAGCATTGTTTTATTCAGAGATTTGAAAACTTTCCGACACTTTACTTTTTCTTCTAAGAAAATGTGTTGTTATAAAGTTCTTGTTTTCTCTCATTCACACCTACACACACACACACACACACACCCCCGCAGGGGCCTTGAGGACCTGGGTGTGACCTGTTCCTCCGTCCACTCAGAGCACAGCACGGGCCTCACCAGCAACCAGCAACAGTACAGGTAATTACATTCTAACCTGGACTACGGACCACAGATTCCGTTACCCTTGTTTATTGAATAACCGGGGTTTGCCCTTGTCATGGTAGAGTCACTCGCCATTCGACAGGTTTCGCCACACCCCTTCGCCACCCTATTCCCCAGTGCCGGACCTTACAATTGAAACCAGATACTGTTGCGCCACAGCTGCTTCCCTTGTCACCTTAGACGACATGGCATCCACCGCCTGGTCACCTAACAAGGCTCTGACAACGCCTCACAATAGCCCTCGTGGGAGTCAGCCTGTCCACAGCTGGCCTGCAGTTGCCCATGTTTCAAGTTTCAAAGTATATTCGCCCATGTGCACCGGATGCAACAGGTGTAGAATCGTGCACTTCTTACTAGTGAGCTCTTTCCTAGCAGAGTGTTCAAGAAATAGAAATAGACAAAATAAACAACAAATGTTAATAAAGTAATAGGAAATAATGTCTGTGTAGACGTGCGGTACCAGCCAAAGGTTTTGCGCACTTACTGTGTCAAAACCTTTGACTCGTACTGAATGAACTAGGTGCTTCTAACCCTGAATGTTGATTGGCTAAAAGCCATGGTATATCTACCCATATACTACAGCTAAGATAAAAAACAAAATCTAATTGCATTGGTAACTGGTTCTTAATTGCAGTAAGGCACCTTGGCTGTTTGTGCATTGTGCTTAAGAACAGCTCGTTGCCATGGTATTTTGACCCTATATGTCCCACCCCTTCTTAATGACCTGAGGTACAAATGGAATATGTTTTGTCTTTACTTGTAAATGTTAAATCTTTTTTCTCTCACTTTTCCGCAGGCGACTGTTTTTTGGAGTAAATGAAATGGAAGTGAAAGTGCCTTCAATTTTAAAGCTGCTGTTCAAAGAGGTAGACATTTTTATTTGAGCTATTTAGCAGACACACTGACCCAGACAAACTTACATTTTAGTGAGCGCACGTATTCATACATTTTCCCACGGATGCTTCTTGCAATCCAACAAACATCACGGGCTTATAAAATGCCATGCTCCACCAACTGAGCCTGTGGCGGACGATGTCAGGGGTGTAAATAAAATGACTGTTCTTGTCCGTCTCTTGAAGGATTTTCATTATTATTATCATACACATCATATTTCTTTCTGAGTAATAATCAACATCAAGAGCCTTTGATTGCATTTGACATTACAAAAGTGCAAATAGAAACAAATAACCAGTACATGCAAAATCATAATGACTGAAATAACAAAAGAAATAATCAAAGAGCTCTTGTGCCTGGCCTTCATAGGAACGTTCTGTTGAATGGAAGCCAACTAGACTTGAAGCTTTTTTTTCCCAGAACTGGCCAGGTTTAGATTGAGTTGTTGCAGGCAGGTTTTCTTTAGTCTGATGAGTGAACAGGGCTAACAATGGCAGAACAAACGGCATTTTCCACCTCTGCAGTTCCTCTCAGCTCCTTGTTGATCTTTTTAACTCTCTGACGTCTCGCTTGCTTGGTTGCTCCGGTGCTCTGTGAGATATTTGGCGTTAATTCATACCCCTTTTTCATATTAATGAGCCTTAATGTGGGATAAAGTGCATCGTCAGGCATACCTTTAGTGCTACGTCAGGGGGTGCCTCTTACTGCAGATTGTTTTATGGGATGAGTTTGAATGCTTTTGGACTTTGAACTGGTTGTTCTTCCTTGACCCCTACAGGTCCTGAACCCTTTCTACATCTTCCAGCTCTTCAGTGTGATCCTTTGGACAGTGGACGAGTACCACTTCTACGCCATAACCATCGTCATTATGTCGCTCGTGTCCATAGCTGCCTCACTGTACACCATCAAAATGGTACTGCTCCACCCCGTAACTCCAATGTGGGCAGTTCATTTTGCAAAAAAAAATCAAAAAACACTGTCTCTGTCAAAATAAAGCATGAAATTGCTGAAAATAATAACAAATAAATAAGGAAAAACAAGCGTACTCCAATCTTTTTTGAAAGACATTGAAAAGCTGTTGGCTTCTTTTGATTTCCCGTGTGGTTCTGTTTCCCTTCATTACAGCAATACATCATGGTCCATGACATGGTGGCAGCACACAGTATTGTCCGAGTTTCCATCTGCAGAGCCAACAGCGGTTTGTTGAATATGCCTTACAAGAACTTGATGCACCTCGACTAGTGTGTGTGTGTTTGTGCGTGTGTTCGGGTTTGTGCATGTGTTTATGTTTATTTGCGTGTGTGTCCATGTGTCTCTCTGCAGTGGGCTTAGGGTGTACACACAACTCTGTATTTTCACCCTATTGTACAGAATGGTTGTAAGTAGTGAGAGTAATGCTGAACAGGACTAGGGTAATGCTGAACAGGACTAGGGTAATGCTGAACAGGACTAGGGTAATGCTGAACAGGACTAGGGTAATGCTGAACAGGACTAGGGTAATGCTGAACAGGACTAGGGTAATGGTGAACAGGACTAGGGTAATGGTGAACAGGACTAGGGTAATGGTGAACAGGACTAGGGTAATGGTGAACAGGACTAGGGTAATGGTGAACAGGACTTGGGTAATGCTAAACAGGATTACCTCTCTGTTCTTCTAACCCCCTCCCTCCCTCTGCCATTCGCACTCTCCTCCCCCATCTGTGTTGGATCCTATCAGAAATCGAGGAAGCGCTGTCTACTGACCTTGTGCCTGGCGACGTTGTGGTCATTCCTAGCAACGGGACCATCATGCCGTGCGACGCAGTGCTCATCAGCGGCACCTGTATCGTCAACGAGAGCATGCTAACAGGTGATTTGTTATGTGGATATATACATGTACTATATACATAGAGCATGCTAACAGGTGATTTGTTATGTGGATATATACATGTACTATATACATAGAGCTTGCTAAAAGGTGATTTGTTATGTGGATATATACATGTACAATATACAGAGAGCATGCTAACAGGTGATCTGTTCTGTGGATATATACATGTACTATATACAGAGAGCATGCTAACAGGTGATTTGTTATGTGGATATATACATGTACAATATACAGAGAGCATGCTAACAGGTGATCTGTTATGTGGATATATACATGTACTATATACAGAGAGCATGCTAACAGGTGATTTGTTATGTGGATATATACATGTACAATATACAGAGAGCATGCTAACAGGTGATCCTTTATGTGGATATATACATGTACTATATACAGAGAGCATGCTAACAGGTGATTTGTTATGTGGATATATACATGTACTATATACAGAGAGCATGCTAACAGGTGATCCATTATGTGGATATATACATGTACTATATACAGAGAGCATGCTAACAGGTGATCCATTAACTGGATATATACATCTACTATATACAGAGAGCATGCTAACAAGTGATTTGTTATGTGGATATATACATGTACTATATACAGAGAGCATGCTAACAGGTGATCCGTTATGTGGATATATACTCTGTGCACATATACATGTTCCATGGACAGTGGAAAGTCAAAGTATGTGAACCCTTGGGAATGACATGGATTTTCCGGTCATAAAATATGATCTGATCTTCATCTAAATCACAACTCTCAACCAACCCAGTTGGCCCGAATTTCATTACACACAAACCACGACGCAGTGTTGCGTCTTCATTGAACACCCCAGGTAAACATTGACAGTGCAAGGGGCTCCAGACTGTGAAAACCTTACTGGCATTAAAGCTCGAAGCACACTGGCTGCCCACCCCTAACCCCCCCCCCCCCCCCCCCCTCAGGTGAGAGTGTCCCCGTCACCAAGACCAACCTCCCCCACCCGGACGAGGGGGACATCAGCAGCGATGGGGTATACAGCTTGGAGGAGCACAAGAGACACACCCTCTTCTGCGGCACCCACGTCATCCAGACCCGCTTCTACTCCGGGGAGCTCGTCAAGGCCGTGGTGGTCCGAACAGGTCAGTGTCCTCGCCCGGCCTCGCCGCGCCGCGGACGCCGCCGTCCCCGTCCTCATCCCTTCCTCTCGTCGCGTCCAGGTTTCCGGACGGCCAAGGGTCAGCTGGTGCGCTCCATCCTGTACCCCAAGCCCACCGACTTCAAGCTGTACCGCGACGCCTACATGTTCCTGCTGTGCCTGGTGGGCGTGGCCGGCGTGGGCTTCGTCTACTCCATCGTGCTCAGCGTCATCAATGAGGTTTTTTGTGGATTAACCCCGTGAATCGTTTTCAAGCTGTAGAGTGGGGGGGGGGGGGAGTAAATGGCGTGTGCGTGTGCCTGATCATAGCTACTCAGCTCCGCCCCTAACCACGGCTGTCCTGTTTCCTCGGGGTGCGTGCCCAGGTGCCGGCGAAGACCATCATCATTGAGTCCCTGGACATCATCACCATAACCGTGCCCCCCGCGCTGCCCGCCGCCATGACGGCGGGCATCGTCTACGCCCACCGCCGCCTCAAACTCATCGGCATCTTCTGCATCAGTCCCCAGAGGATCAACATCTGTGGGCAGCTCAACCTGGTCTGCTTCGACAAGGTCAGAACACCTCCTCTTCTCTCTTCCCTCTCTCCCCCTCCCCTCTCCCTCCCCTGCCTACACACAGACGGTTAAAGGTCGGCGGTCACCTCCGTAGATTCACCTCTCGAGGTCATACCGTCCTACATGGCGTCTCTCTGCCTCCTCCCTCAGACGGGCACACTCACGGAGGACGGGTTAGACTTGTGGGGAGTCCAGAGAGTGCAGAACGCCACTTTCCACCTGCCCGAGGAGAACGCTTACAAGGAGAGTCTGGTCAAGTCCCAGTTTGTAGCCTGCATGGCCACCTGCCACTCACTCACCAAGATCGCTGGCCAGCTGTCCGGAGACCCTCTGGACCTGAAGATGTTCGAGGCCACCGGCTGGGTGAGTGGCCTGACCGTGGCCTTAACCCTCTACCCTCAGGCACCCCCTCAGCCTCCAACCAACCAAGTTGTTTGGTTATACAAAGATGTTGACTCGTTACAGGTGTATTGACAGATGGTTGGGTGACATTCGCTGTCCCCCTCGACGGTGTTCGGCCAATCCCAGATGTGGGGATTGCATTTTGAGACGTTGTCCGTTTTGAAATCTCCTGTTCCGAGGCCACTCGGTCTCACCGTCGCGGTCACGTCTGCTCCTTCCGTCAGATCCTCGAGGAGGCCACGGAGGAGGAGACCTCGCTTCACAACCGCATCATGCCCACCGTGGTGCGGCCGCCCAAGCAGCTGATGCCCGCCGAGACCCTCGTGACCCCCGAACAGGACATGGTACGAACCGTCTGCCAAACCACGGCAACCTTGTCATTGGCTGTTAGGTCTGGCTAATGTCCGACGTCCTCCATCCTCGTGTGTGTCATTGCTCTGAGCGGTTACTTAGGTCAGGTCACATTTTCAACGTCCATGTCCCACGTTCCTCTCACCGCTTGCACATTATTCTTTTTTTTGTTCGAAATGCCTCGTTTGATTTTCCATTCACCCTGTTGTTTTCACTTTCACACTGTAGGAGCTGTATGAGTTGCCGGTGAGTAGAGCAATATGTCATGCCTTTCATATTTCCTTTCCATGACTTGGAGGTGAGAGATTCAGGAGGTCGTGCGTGTGTGTGTGTGTGTATTGTTCCCATGCAGCCGGCCTATGAGCTGGGTATTGTCCGTCAGTTCCCCTTCTCCTCGGCGCTGCAGAGGATGTGCGTGGTGGCTCGTCTGCTGGGGGAGAAGCGCATGGACGCTTATCTCAAGGGGGCCCCGGAGGTTGTGGCCAGCCTCTGCAAGAAAGACACCGGTTGGTCTTTAACTGTTTACTCAGAATTTGACTGTACGTTCTTGGGGACTTGCAACCCCATGAAGGCGTTCTTCAGTAACTCGTGCTCTCCTGTTGAGTTGTCGGGGCCTCAGTCTGAGGAAGTAATACAGTCATCCCCTCCGATGTCCAGCGGTTTCCGCGTTGTCTTTGTGAGTGTTATTACATCCCCGCTGTGTCTCCTGAACCCGGCGCTCTGTCGGTCTCCGTAGTTCCTGAGGACTTCGGAGAGGTTCTGGAGGACTACACCAAACAGGGCTTCCGGGTCATCGCCCTGGCCCACCGCCGGCTCGAGGCCAAGCTCACCTGGCACAAGGTCCAGAACGTCAACAGGGAGCACATCGAGGCGAACATGGAGTTCCTGGGTCTGATCGTGATGCAGAACAAGCTGAAGGGGGAGACTCCGGGCGTTCTGCAGGAACTCCGCCGGGCACAAATACGCACCGTCATGGTCACGGGTGAGGTGGAAGCACACGCTTCACACACTGACAGTCGTACAGATGTTCAGTAAGTTGACCCTTTTTGTGGCAACCCTAATCTGTTAAAGCCATTGGGTTTGTGAGTTACCTGGCAGAGGAATGGTCACAACTAAACATCGTGGCCTCCCTCAAACCCACAGTCCTGGTGGTGTGCTCCGTCACGGACCACAGTCTGAACACTGGTGTCCGTTTATACCGCAGCCGTGCCTCACCAGCTGGTACTCCCAGCTTTATGGAGGTGTTCCTGGAATCTCGGGTTTAGAAAGTTCTAGGCCTTTGCAGCTTATCGGGCAGAAGCTCCAAAGTCCACCGGAGTCTTTTTTCCTCTAAGTCTTTTGTCCAGTCTATCTGGATTTAGTGAGTCACTAAGAGGATAGCGCTGTGCCCCCCCCCCCCCCCCCCCCCCCCCCCCCCCCCCCCCCACCATAAATGATTATTATGTAGGTCTGAACCCCAAAGGAAACTCATTGCGCCCCGTCTCACCTACAGGTGACAACATGCTGACCGCCATCTCCGTGGCCAGGGACTGTGGCATGATTCCCCCTCAGGACCGGGTCATCATTGCGGACGCTCTGCCCCCCCGAGACGGCCAGGCGGCTAAGATCACCTGGCGCTACGCAGACCACCCCACCAAGCACGCAGGCAAAGCCAAGCTCCTGGAGGTGAGAGAGGGATCCCTGGTGGCGGGATCGGCTCATTACAGCTCAGACACACACACACACACACAGACACAGACAGACACAGACAGACAACCATAAAGAAATACACACTGGACTTGTTTTCTCTGTCCCCCAATCCCTCAGAATTGCTTTCACACGACAACCTGTGCTTTTCCAATAAAACGCCCTCCTGCTCCTCTTGTCTAAAAAATCTTTAAAATAAAAACCCCAACAACCAAAAACCGCCAACGTGGGCTGGTTTCCAGACGAGACAGCTGTTGGCTTTTATTAGCTAATAGCTGCATGCCAGCTGCTAGAGGAATGTAGTCACTAGTGATTAAAGAATTACCAGCAACTGAAGACCGTGTTCCTGTTAGGAGAAGGGCGGAGCTGTTGATCTCGCCCTGCGATTTCACCCTCGTTCACACCCTGGCACCGCCCTGTACCTGGCGCCGTGCCTGGCAGACACCCGGAGCCGTGTATCCATGGGTGGTCAGCCGTCATGCCCGCGGCCCAAGAGTCCTCACGCATCACGGCTCCCCCTCTGTTCTGGGACGCATGTAGGCTGACCTTAGAGTTCCCAAATAGCCCGGTGAGCACAGCCAGCAGGAATGGATGAATGAGAGGGTGTGTCCCGCTTTCCGGGCGTTGACATGCCCAGGGTCCACGCAGCCGGCACGTCATTGTGTCACATTGTTTCTGGCGATGCGATCAGGCGAGAGCGGAGCTTATTATTCTTTCGCCTGGAACGATTCGCGGTCTGCGTAAGCAAGCGTTGTTCCATTCGATCACGTGCAAGCACATCAGCGCTTCCCTCACGGGCCCACCCATTTCCTGTCTCGACAGGAAGTTGAGATCGGCCTGGAGGACGTGTGTCACGCTCGCGTTCCCCAGCCCCAGGACCAGTACCACTTCGCCATGAGCGGCAACTCCTTCGCTGTCATCACGGAGCACTTTCAGGACCTCCTGCCGAAGGTAACCGGGGACGTAAATCACCGTAACGACCCGAACCCTGTTGGGTAGACGACTGATGTCTGACTCGTTGCTGTGACTCCGCGTTGTGCAGTTGGTGTTGCGCGGCACGGTGTTCGCTAGGATGGCCCCCGACCAGAAGACACAGCTGGTTGAGGCACTGCAGAGCGTGGAGTGAGTAAAGACGCCTTCAGGGGCTTGGTGGAGCGCGTTTGATTGGTTGACGGACGTGCCGGCTTGCCGTGTGCACTTCCCCAATCCCGCCGGATTGTAATGGCGTCTCTCTCCTCCATTTCCCCAGCTACTTTGTGGGCATGTGTGGAGACGGAGCCAACGACTGTGGCGTAAGTGGCACTCTCTCTCTGGGTGTATGTACGGTCGGGTTTAGGGTTAAGTTCATCGCTCAAACGTGCCTGGATCTCTCCTCTGAATGTGGTGGTCCCCGGTGTCTCCCCAGGCTTTGAAGAGGGCTCATGGTGGGATCTCCCTCTCGGAGCTGGAGGCCTCTGTAGCCTCCCCCTTCACCTCCAGGACCCCCAACATCTCCTGTGTGCCCAGCCTCATCAGGTGAGTCCGTCCTGGGTCTTGAGTGCCAGAATACTGACATCCGCTAAACGTCTATTAACGCTATAAAAGCACAGGCTTGGCGAGTCGCGTGTTTTGCGTAAACAAACAACAACGCGAGAACAACTAAACCGATGTTTCCACAGAGAGGGACGAGCAGCTCTCATCACCTCCTTCTGTGTGTTCAAGTTCATGGCCCTCTACAGCATCATCCAGTACATCAGTGTCACCCTGCTCTACTCTGTGAGTTCACTACTACCGCTGTTGTCTTCGCACTTATACGAGGATGTCGCTTGTCTCCAGATACGCTGTCTGACCTGATCTCTCCGTAACATTGTCAGATCCTCAGTAACCTGGGGGACCTGCAGTTCCTATTCATCGACCTGGCTATCATCCTCGTCATCGCTTTCACCAGTAAGTGCTGCCGTGTCAGGCAGATTAGGTCGGCAGTTGCCTCAAAGCTCATACTTCAGATTATGAAGATGTTCCTCTCTGTTCCTCCTCGTCACTCCTCATCTTCTCCGTCCAGTGTCTCTGAACCCCGCCTGGAAGGAGTTGGTACCAAGACGCCCCCCCTCCGGTCTGATCTCAGGGCCCCTGCTGTTCTCCGTTCTGTCTCAGATCATCATCTGTCTGAGCTTTCAGACTATCGCTTTCCTCTGGGTCCGACACCAAGCCTGGTACCAAGTTTGGACACCCGAATACGAGTGAGTACAAATCACCAGGGAATCAGCAGTATACGCGTACAGGACAACTGTCTTAACACACTAAGATGCCTGGAACAATGTTTAAGCAGTACATGTTTGTATACAGCCACTGTCTTACTGAAGGTCATTAAGTCTGGTGACATCTGTTGCTTCTGGGTGCTTCTTTCTAAATAAATATTGTGCTGTGCATTTCTGTCGTTTGTGTGTGTGTGTCTGTCCCTCTGTGTGTCTGTCCCTCTGTGTGTCTGTCCCTCTGTGTGTCTGTCCCTCTGTGTGTCTGTCCCTCTGTGTGTCTGTCCCTCTGTGTGTCTGTCCCTCTGTGTGTCTGTCTGTCTGTGCCCCCTCCATCTCCTCCCCCAGTGCTTGCAGTTTGTCCCATCACACCAACCTCTCCCTTGAACTCAACTCCTCCGAGGAGTCCGATGACCACAACATCCAGAACTACGAGAACACCTCCCTGTTCTACGTGTCCTGCTTCCAGTACCTCATCGTGGCCATCGTCTTCTCCAAGGGAAAGCCCTTCAGACAGCCCAGCTACAAAAACTGTGAGGATCTCTGCTCACACCCATCCACTTGGCCCCCTTCAAATCAGATACGATGGACAGGTTTCATTTAAACCCAAAATCCGGTTAGGGTTTGATATTGGTTGGAACTGCAGCATCGGGGGGGGGGGGGGGGGG
>JACXGK010002538.1:32155-53850 GCA_016801125.1 Novumbra hubbsi | reverse complement strand
TGTACCGACCATCGACCCAGCCTGCCGTCTGCCTGTCCCACGCTCGAGCCACACCGTGTACCGACCAACTGCCTACCAACTACCCTCTTTCAAATAAATAATACATACTATTCTATGATACACCGGTGTCCGTGTCTGCACTTGGGTCTACCTTGGCTGTGTTACTGCTTGTAACACTAAATCTGTTTTCTGAAATATACAAAAAAGGTAACATGTTGCTAAGGAAACCTCTGGACCAAAGGGGTTACAACACAGGTCATTTTAAATACAAATACGTTTGAGTCAGAATTATTCACTTGACATTTATAAAAAGAATTATAATAATCTTAAAAGGAATAAAACACAGTCAACTTGAGCAGAGAGGTGTGTGTAGTGTGTCTGTGCACTATGTGTGTATAATGTTTGCTCTCTGTCTGGTCTTGGTCAGCACCTGTGTTGATGCATTTTGTATGCCATGTAGATGACCCATGGCATGTTCAGGTGGACCAGACAAGAGAGCGGTACAGTTATCTAGTCTGCAAAGAGTAAAAGCATGGATCAGTCTCATGTTCCACATATTACTCATAATCTAAGAACACCTATGTCCAAGTCTCCCGTAAATGCCCGACCAGATTCTCTTTCATGGCTCCAAAATTCAGTATTGTCCTTGTTTATTTGGCAGAATTTGTGAACCACCCAAGTATTAAGATGTACTAACACACAAACACAGATGTCACCGTGACCCCCCCCACCATCTCTCTTTCACCAGAGTCAACCACTACGAGCAGGAAAACACGCCAGCGTTTCCTGTAACAACCAGCCTCCGGCACCTCAGGAGGTGAGCACCCAGGAAGCCATTTGCCTCTTCTGTGTGAACACGGTCAGCACATTTTCACGTCCACTTTATTTAGGGACTCATTAACGTGACGGATTAGGGTCAGTCACTTCCTAACCAACAAATCGATCTTGGTCTTAGTCACGGACTTGACATGAAGGAAACCGCTCTAGGACTTTCACGTGGATCTCAAATACTGTGAGTGTCTGTCAAGGCTAGTTTCAGCACGGACAAAGGGGCTATTTTTTCTCTCGCGCGAGCGCGCCAAAGGATAAACAAGATGCCAACGCGCTCTCTCAGCTTTTCCCGTTGACTTAAACCCTGAGGACACACAGACTGGACATTCTGATGAGGCTGGTGTTGTCCCTCCTCCATTCAGTCTGCAATGTGACCCGCCTCAGTCCAGACGAAGGAATTATGCGTCAACGTTTGTTTAGGAGGGAAAAGGCGTGTGTGTGGGGGGGGGGAGTCCTTGACACCTCTCCCCCTGACACACACACACACACACACACACACACTTACACACCACCACCGACACGACGAGCAGCTAGCCTTTCATCCAGCCGGCGCCTTCCAGAGAGCAAGCACACCTTTGCAGAGCACGGTGGGCGGAGCCAGGCTGGCGATGGGCAAACAGAGACAGGGCATCCGCATGGCAGTGAGGTCACACCGCCAGGCCTGCCGGGGCTCGTGGTTAATACACCAATGCAAAGTCTGGGAGTGGAAGTGGGAAACCATGACCAACCAATTCTGAGGCATCGAATTTGCGTCAGCTGGAGAAAAACGATCAAGGCCCAGAACAAAGACGTGCAAGGGGGGTGGGTTAATGAAACGATACGGGGTGGTGTTCAGGACACCACGAAAGATCAGTACAAAGGCCGCTCTCCACCTCTCGCCATTTCAAACGGTGGGGTCAAATGTGCAAGGTGCGTATGGTTTGATGATGCCTCCAAAAAAAAAGCAGCTTGACAACTTTTTACCTTTATTTTGGAGCACATTGTCACTCAGCCGGCGGAGCTAGAGGTCTTAAATAGGTGTGAGAGAATTGCCATCCCACTGGTTTGTTTTATGTACATGTTACCTATTACTAGGGTATGTGTGTGTGTGTGTGTGTGCGCTGGCGTGTGTATCTCCCTAGTCCCTATGTTAGCCTCCAATACCTTCACATCCCAAAGACCCTCCTTGCTAGTGTGACTCAATGTTTTCAGTCAGCAAAGCTCCACATCCGAACTCAGCCGATTTTGACCCCGTGACCCTGGAACCCGGGCAGCCCGGTGGAAACCACGGCAACGTTTCTGTTGTGGAACCGTCAGGAAGGACTGGTCACTAACAGGAGACAGGGTCCTCCCATTTTCTGTCACACTAAGCCAGCGCACGTATTGCACACTGTGTGCAGAAGTGCAGCCCGGCACTTTGCTGACTCAACTGACACTTGTGATCAGTTACCCTTTTAGGGTCGAATAAATATCAAGGCCATATTACGCGGATCATTCGACAATGCATTTTCTAAATGCAGGCTGGCCTTGTGTTGGAAAATGAAAAAGAATGCAAAAGAACGGCAATCTACCATCTACTTTGTTGTTATCATTCATATTGTTCTGCCTCAATCGAAAACAATTATTTTATTTTTTTTAAGAGAAAAAACACAGTGCTTTCTAGGTTTTAGAAGGGTTCCTTGTAACACGGAACATCTGTCTGGGACATAAGCGGGTTGTCCTCTCTTCTCTCCAGTACTCCTCTACAAGGCCAGTTGGCAAAAGGTTCTAAGACAGACTGAGACTGGAATGTCTCCAAACTGTCAAGACACGGTTTTGCTCAGGCAGGGGCTAGAAATCAGATGAACAACCAGAACTGACTTCCCAGGTGTATTCATACATGCAAGAACATGCAAACAGCAAAGCCCTGTTGACATGTTCGCATTCTAAGTCTCTAAATACTACAGAGATTAGACTACTGTGTCCAGATGGATGGTCTTTAATTAGTGCAAAATTATGTTCTGAAAAAAAGCCAGTGACAAATCAGACAGAGATGAAATCCAGACATGTGATTGCAATAAATGGCTTTGAGATTACGTCCTTATCTTTGACTTCAGCAGCGTCCTTTCTGGCTATGCTCAGAGTTGATGTGGTACGGGGGGTTGTGAAACATCCCAGGCCGCTGGACAGGCTGTACCTGGGTATAGAGGCCATACTTGGGGGAAACTAGAAGTATGCATAAGAAGGACAGAAATATCTTCATAAACAACTTTTGACACCTGTTGGATACTTTAAAGGGGACGTAAGATTGATGCTACTGGGCAGGCGATGGTAGATGAATCACACACATGGGAGTAGTCTATATGGAAGATATACAATACTTGATAGCTCTATCTGTGCATGTTTCAGACAGCAGTTTGGAAGTTTGTTTTCCTCACTAGTTGGGATGAAGTGTTCTGGAGGCATATCGCCCTGAATGTCAGTATTTTGACCATCTCCTGGTTGTTTTGGAGTTGGTACTCGAGTGGAAACTATGCAATACATTTGGCGCACAGCTTTCTCCACATGACGTTGAGTGACTCAACCTTCATATTTAAAACTTGGAAGCATTTTCTTTCGGTTTTTGAATCTAGATCGAGTGCCAGACCCGTTCATTTACAGGAACCCAACTGACCATAAATATTATTTACCGTCCCTAAGCCTCTTCCTCAGCCAGACTAGCCTTGAACTATGACTTTTCTAGGTTCAACCGTGAAAAGAGAGCTTAAGGTTTTGTCAGTTCGACAGCTTGCCGCCACAACCACAACTCATTTGTCTTCCACCACTGTCATCATTCCCTGTCTCACTGAGAGAAGAAATCGGTGTATAAGGATTTGGGGGGAAAATGACCTCAACTAGATGACAGGCACATTTTCTGTTATTATTTATCTGTTTAACCCTGTTAAGGGCTGTTGGGTTTTATAAAGGAAGCAGATATATCCAGAAAGACAGTGCTAAACCTTGTTCTCTTGTAATCACAAATGCACAATCTCTTGCCCTCTTACAAGATGTTGCATACATAGAGACTGAAGAAGGGACAAACGGAGGGAGTAAAGAATGGGTAAAAGGGGAGTAGACGGAAGACGGATGATGTTAGGCTATTAAATGATACTCTGATGTACAAATGGTTCATGGATCAGAATGTTTCACAATTCATAACATCTCCAATGCACATATAGGTCTGTATATATAATATTCAGCAGATTAAGGAGAAAATTAAGGAACCTTGGGAAACTGCTCATTTTCGATCTATATTAATGTAGATTAACTGTATATTGTGAAAAATAAATGATGTTTCTAGAGTAAATAATATTATTTGCTCTGGGGTTCCACCCTCACGACTAACCAGTTTAAGAGTGCATTTTCATTAAGTACAACTTTTTACCTCCGAACTGTGATTGGACACAGGAGTGAGTTGTCATGATCCCCCACTAAACAACAAAAAATATAAAAACATGCTACTCTGACGCCCCAACTATAAGGACACTAAATCTGTCCGGCCTGGTTTATATAGTATAAGATCAGTTTAAAATATTTCTATAGACTTATTTCTTTAACCTATTTAAGATTTTGTTGGGACATAATGGATGTTCTCGATTTATAAAACCGAATTAGTTTGTACTAGGATATTTATTTGGATATGTCTTGAAGATGTTTTCTCTCTTTGTCTGTGACCGTGGTGAGTGACTATCCTTTAAGTGTTGGATGTTTGCCAAAACCCAGACAGACATTGCGCTTAAAGTCCCTCCCTTTATAAGGGCTGGTAAATCCTGGTATAAAAACGGTCTGCATCCCGACCGTCGTTCAATCGCGTCTGCTGCTGGAGAAGTGGCCCAAGGACAGCCGCTGGGAGAAGCAGCAATTGGGAACGTTTGGAAAGCTAGGGGACAGAATATTTTCCGCTCCTGAAGGTCAACTTTACCGAACCTCTTTTTAATTTTTATTTTATTTTGGAAACGTAAAATTGTTCAGAATTTTTTCTTCTATTTACCAAAATGATTTGTAGCCCGGTAACGGGGTTTCTTGTAGCGCTGTGCGTAAGCAGTTCTGTCTATTGTAAACCGCAGGACCACAGCCGTTCTAAACACGCACAAACTCAGCAAATAATTTACCCCGAACTCACAGACACCCATTCTCTTACTCAAGGTATGTAGTCTCGCTCCCATCATGGAACATTTGCCATTGCGCATATGTTCGATTATCTGAAACCTCATGTTGAACGTATTGTCTGGTGTCTTATGCAGTGGAAGATACCTGCTATGACAAATACAACGCACGGACGTACCCAGTGGGTTCGACCTATGAGAGGGCAAAGGACGGTATGATGTGGGACTGTACCTGCATCGGTTCTGGCCGCGGAAAAATCAGCTGCACCATCGGAAGTGAGGACCATTTCTCCGACAGTTCGTGTAGTACGACTGTGTTGTGCACTTGCGTAGAAGACTGATATTGTTTAGGAATAATTGTGTCTTTTTTTCAGACCGCTGCCACGAGGGAGGCCAGTCTTACAAGATCGGGGACAGTTGGAGAAGGCTCCACGATACTGGCGATTATATGCTGGAGTGTGTCTGTCTGGGAAACGGCAAGGGAGAGTGGACATGTAAACCCGTGTGTGAGTGTCTACGTTTGAAACAGAATCTGGGTTTCCATTAGAAGTACTTTAGGTCTGTGGGTGTGGGTCGTTGGCATATTTTTTTGTAATGACATGTCCCACAACCAAAGTGCTGTTCAATGTGCTCCTCTGAGTCATTTATTGGACATCGGACAGTACATGTCCTCATTGCAAATATTTAAAGTCCCAGCAGCCGTCAAAAGTCAACAGTTAATCACAAGACAAACATTTCCCATAACGATCGATCATGCTCAATTGTGTTGCTTTCCTGGAAAGGTTTGCGGATGTTAATGCTCATAAGACAATAATAACCGTGTGGCTCACGCAGCGGAGCGTTGCTATGACAACGCGGCGGGAGCGTCCTACGTGGTTGGGCAGAACTGGGAGAAGTCCTACCAGGGTTGGATGATGGTTGACTGCACCTGCGTGGGTGAAGGCAACGGCAGAATAACCTGCACATCCAGAAGTGAGTATCCGACCCCAAAACAAGCACAAGCACTCACCATTGCTGCTTTCCTATTGGTCTAATTCCTCATCGCATTCGCCCAGACCGGTGTAACGACCAGGACACCAAGACCTCCTACCGCATCGGAGACGCGTGGACCAAGAACGACGCAAGCGGCCAACAGGTCCAGTGTCTTTGTACGGGAAACGGGAGAGGGGAGTGGAAGTGCGAGAGGCACACGGCCACAGGAGGTACCAGCGTAAGGGTCCAGACCGAGCTCCACCAGCCCTCCACCATCCCCGAACCCCCCCACGAGGGAGTGTGCCGCGCGGACTCGGGCGCCACCTTCCACGTGGGCATGCGCTGGGTCGGCACCCAGGGGAGCAAGCAGATGCTGTGCACCTGCCAGGCCACCGGGGCCGTGAGCTGCGAGGAGAAGGGTGAGTGGAGGCTAGCGGTGCGGGTCACGGTGGACGAAAGATAAGAGGAGGCGTTGACTTACCCCTTACCCCCCCCCCCCCTTCCAGAGGTCCAGAGCCAGGTTTACGGCGGGAACGCGGAGGGCCAGCCGTGTTCGTTCCCCTTCCAGTTCATGGATCAGACCTACTACTCCTGCACTTCCGAGGGCCGTAGCGACGGGCAGCTGTGGTGCAGCACCTCCTCGGACTATGAGAGGGACCAACAGTACTCCTTCTGCACCGAGAAGACCTGTGAGTCCGGGGGCCTGCTGGGGCAGACGGACAGAACCCTGACATTTTAAGAAGCCCCCCCCCCCACCCCCACAAACTAAAGCCATCACAATTACATCGAAAGCCTTTGTCGATAGCCACTTCACAGAGTAAAATGTGGTTCATATTAGCGTGTCGCACGCCCGTCTTAACTGGTCTCATTCTTTTGATCTGCCCCGTAGCCCTGGTGACGACCCGCGGCGGTAACTCCAACGGCGCCCTCTGCCAGTTCCCCTACCTGTACAACGGGCGCAACTACACCGACTGCACCGCCGACGGGCGCCGCGATGGCATGAGGTGGTGTGGCACCACCACCAACTACGACAGGGAGCAGCACTACGGGTTCTGCCCCATGGCCGGTGAGTGTGGCACCCCCCCCCCCTGCACGCCGCCGTAGAACCCCCTAGTGGTCAGATACTGGAACAACGTTGAAGGCCTTCTCAGGCTTATCGTCAGCAGTTGTCACGCGGTAATCCCCAGTACGAGAACCACACACGAGCAAGAAGAAATAAGAAAAAGAGATTGACAAAGAGTGTCAAGGAAACAGCCCCTTGAAGGGTCGGAACCTAGTAGGATACCTAGAGTGGAGACATGCTCCAAGGGGTGGCTAGTCCTCTCCTTGCTGTGAAGATTATAAGAGTACCTGACCTTTTTTAGGTGTTTTATAAGGTCATAATTTTTTGGGGTGTTTTATAAGGTCATTTAGACTCTTTATAGTGGGCCTTGGAAGGTCTTCAGCTGTTTACAACATTGCCTGAATTCCTCCCTTTGGCAGAAGTCTAATTAAGATAAACCTATTAGGCTGGTCTTTATCATACTAAAGTGGCCTTTACAGATGGTGGGAATGACTGTTTAACTGAACGGGTCACTGAAAGTCTTCAGAGGAGTTGGAGGTTCACTGGGCGGTGAATGTGTTGGTCTTTAAAAGCTATTACATCAAGGTTAATGGTCATGGTCAGAGCAGAGTAATGGCCTGCTTAAATCTTAATTACTTTTAGCTCTACCGGGTACAGAGTGGAAACGTGCTCGCCCACACACACACACATACAGGCACGCACGCACAGATTGTTCCAGACAGGCCCCAAAAATATCTGTCTCAGTCCCAAAAGAGGTCAGTCACACCGCTCACATCTGTGTACGCACACACACACACACTCAACGTTTGTCCTCGGTTCCCCTGTCCAGCTCACGAGGAGACGTGCACCACCAGCGACGGGTTGATGTACCGCGTGGGAGACCATTGGGACAAGCGCCACGACCTGGGTCACATGATGCAGTGCACCTGCCTGGGCAACAACCGCGGCGAGTGGAGCTGCGTCGCTTACTCCCAGATACGAGGTACTCCCCCCCCTCCCCCCTCCCGGGTTTGCCGCCGTTCACCGCTTGTTGAACCGGCTACCTTGGCCTCCTGGATACCGGCGTCAACATGCCCTCTGTTTCCCCCCCCCCCGACCCCAGACCAGTGCATCGTGGACGGGCTGACCTACGACGTGAGCCAGACCTTCACCAAGCGCCACGACCAGGGCTACATGATGAACTGCACCTGCTACGGACAGGGACGCGGCCGCTGGAAGTGCGACGCCATTGGTGGGTCTCCCTCAGGGTTGATGTCTTAATCGAGCGGCGTACGTTTCCAATTGCACTCGAATTGAACCGCGCTCAGAGCAGATAGTGGGAGATGATGTTTACGAGGAGGGGAGGCGGTCATTCCAAACAGATGTTCTCACCCTGCCCTCCCTCCCTCCCTCCCACCCTCCCTCCAGACCAGTGCCAGGAGCCGGAGAACCGTCAGTTCTATCAGATTGGAGAGACCTGGGACAAAACCATCCACCAGGTCGTCTATCGCTGCTATTGTTATGGCAACGGCATCGGCGAGATGAGCTGTGAACCCCAGCAGACGCTCCCAGGTAAGACGAAGAGCTTTGATAGGCTGGAAGAACAGTTACAGGACAGACCACTGAGCCAGGGCTGTTCTCAGCAAGGGGTGTGTCCCCCCCCACCCTTTTATTGGGACACTGGCTGATGATTAATCTATGTTTGCTCTTCTTTTGAACTCACCAACACCACTCATCTACCCTTCACTCCCCTTTGGAGAGGCCCTTTGACATTGAAATGGAGGGGGGGGTATCACCCCAACGCCACCTTGCAGGAGGTATTGATTGGCTTTGATGTCAGGCAATTGGAGACAGGTTCGCCCTCGTAGGTCTTTGTACTTCGGCAGGGATTGGTTCCATCAAAACCAATGACCTGGGTTCCCGCCCTCGAAAAAGGCTGAGTACTGTTGTCCTGCCCTACAGGGATATATTCCTGTCTCTTTCATCACGCTTAACACTCTTCCAATGAAACCGTCCGAAGTTCAAGAAGCCAGCCTCAGAGCGCTACCAGCTAATCTTCAGCTTGTGCTCAATTGGCTGGCCTTGCGGACACCGATTATTAAGCCTAGTACTGGGACGAAAAACATCATGGTCATGGGAGGGTTCTATTGAGCTTGCTTTTTTAGAATTATTCTTCGTCTGTGTCCGCGGAACCAGCCCTATAAGTTTACCAGAACAGCGGTGCCTCCTTCAGAAAGCAACAACTGGATGTTTCCAGGAGGAAGTGCTTTGACTTTTTGACCCCGGTGCTCTTTTTCAGAACACGTCACACCAATGATACTCTTACCCACACAGTTTATTCAGTTCTGTTAGCGGGAACCAACATGGGTACTGCATATCCATGTTGTACTGTGTTTTAAGTACACACGTCATCTTCAGTAAATCCTGTCTGGTGAAGGTTCAGAGACCTTAAAGGTAAAGCTTGACTCCGAGCCGTCCTTCTGGCTTTTTAACCCACAAAGGGGGGAACGTGTGATAGAAAGTATGTGTGGGGGTGGACATCAAGCCCTGGTGTGATTTCAGACACCAAAGGCCTTAGGGATCTGCTGGCCCAGTGGGTGTCGCGGTTGGATTGAAACCAGACCGTGGGTTCTGGCTAGTCTCCCTTCACCACACTTCTGGGAAGCTTGCTTTAGGTACAGGTCTGCATAAGACCAGGGGTCAGGCAAGGTGGGAACTGTAAGGCCACAAAGCCTGGCTGAGTATCCTATCAGCGGAAGCTTTTAATGTGACCATTTTAAAATCTGCATGAAGAAAAGATATAGGGCAGACCAGATTGCTTAACAGGGGACTAAAGGCTTGTAATGAAGCACCCTCATTGGTCCTCTACTCTCCTTCTAGGAGGCCATCGGCCCGTCCAGGTGATCATCACTGAGGCTGGGAAGCAGCCTGACTCCCACCCCATCCAGTGGAATGCCCCTCCGTCCTCACACATTGTTCAATACGTCCTTAAGTGGAGAATTGTAAGTGTTCGCTACCGTTCCGCCCCCTAACCCAGGGATGGGCCGTTTTGATGTGGCCCTAACACTAACAATGTGGTAAAATGTGGACTCTGGGACCTCAGAAATGGAGCCAGCCAGTTGCCCACCTCTGCCCTAGCAGATGGCCACAGGTGGTACTGGGGTTACACTATGCCAGGGGTGATGCTCTTAGTGGTCTTAGGTGTAAACTAGATATACCAGATAATGCTCGCACAAGTTGTTCTTTTGAGAAATCTTTATCCACATGACATGCGTGTCCCAAGAGTTAACGAGTAATGACTAAACCACTGCTCAAACAGTAGGTTGCAACATGAAGGAAAGGACAGTTTTTTTAGTGCAGAAAAACAAGGTTGAGGGGTTCTTGAACTCTTCCGAAACACACTATACAGAGACACACACACACATCCCAATTGTTCCCGATGGCCACCAAAGACTCAAAATCCAGCTACTTTAAAAACACTGTTATTCTCTCTTGAAGAAATGAATCCTGTTTTCTCTCGTTTCACATAAACCCAGTGTATGCCTTCATCTGCTAAGCTTTTTGATGTTTATTTCTTTTCCTTTTTTTTATGTCCTGCTATGTGGTGTTTGTTTGTATGTTTTGGATGGCGTTCCCTTCTTCCCTCTCATGTTTTGAAGGTCCAGTAGTTTTCCGACCACCTGAAGCCAAGTTAAATGTCTCTAGAAGCAGTGAGCAGTTTAGAGATTCCAGTGACCCCACTGACCACAGACTTGAAAAGAAAGCTTCAGTAGTCCAGGCTAGACTGTCAAAGCTTCCCACTGTATCTCACGCTTATACAAAAATGGGAACGGTTCCTCAGCTGCTTGATTGGAGAACCCTTTTAATTCCAGTCAGAACCCTTTAGATCTAACTAGATTTAAAAAGATGGCTTTCAATATCACCATATCCACCTCCTTGAACCTTGGCTATCGGTGAGGTTCACTCACTGACTTCTCACCTCTGCCCTTTGACCCCGGTTAGAAAAACACCCGCAACCCCTGGAGAGAAGCCACCATCCCAGGTAACCTGAACTCGTACACCATCTCCGGGCTACGGCCGGGCGTCACCTATGAGGGTCAGCTGATCAGCATCCTGCGCTATGGAGGCCGCGAGATCACCCGCTTTGACTTCACCACGACCTACAGCTCCCGTAAGTCTCCCCTGACCAATCGCGCTCTCGCGCTAATCGCACCAGTCGCGTCCGCGGTTGTGTCAGTTGACGTCGCGCTTCCTCCCCCACCCGACAGGAGTGACCTCTGAGGGTGAGACCACCAAGCCTCCGGCCGAGGTGGACACGTCCGAGTCCGTGACGGAGATCACGTCCAGTAGCTTCATCATCTCCTGGGTGTCGGCCTCGGACACGGTGTCGGGTTTCAGGGTGCAGTACGAGCTCAGCGAAGACGGGGCTCCGCCGAGAGTTCTGGGTGAGTAGCGTCGACCTTCGCTCGCTTTCGGCCACTTACAACTGGTTTCCTGTGTACCACGTCCGGTGGTCGTGATACACGATCTATTGAGCGGTTGTCCCAGGCTCACTCTGGATGTTGTATGTTGTGTGATTAGTAGGTTCATGTATCGTTTTAGGTAAAGGATCGTTCGGGCGGCCTTATTGGTTGATTCAAGTTTCAATTCATTGCTTGATGGGATTGATTGGTTGTCCCTTGCAGACCTGCCCAATACCAGGAACTCTGTGAACATCATTGACCTCCTGCCGGGCCGCAGATACAATGTCCAAGTGTACGAGTTGTTACCTCAGGGAGAGACAAACCTCATCCTCACCACCTCACAGACTACAGGTATGACTCCTGTCCTCGTCCGCCACTGCACACCCTCACCATCCACCCGACGCCCTTGTCCACATACACACAGACCGCACACATCCTCATCCCTTGGAAACCCTTAACCCCTCATTCTCCGCAATGCCTCTTGATCCCCGCCATCAGCTCCCGACGCCCCCGCCGAGCACAGCATCACCAACGTGGGCGATACCTCCATATCCATCCGCTGGTCCAAGCCCCAGGCCCCCATCACTGGCTACCGCCTGGTCTTCACCCCGTCCTTGGAGGGCAGCAGCAGCACCGAGCTCCTCATCCCCGCCACGGAGACCTCCACGACCCTGTATGGCCTTCGACCCGGCATGCTTTACAACATCAGCATCTACTCCGTGGAGGAGACTCAGGAGAGTGAGCCCATCTTCGTCCAGGTCCACACGGCCGGGGAATCCAGGCCAGGTAGGTGGCCGGAAACGGCATGTAGGACATTAGGTCCACACGCAATGCTTGGCTGTACACATACCATTAACCAACTTGAAATCTACCTCAGTTATTATCTCGTCACTCCTGGAATGTTTTTTAAATGTTTGTTTAAGCCATTGAGTCGTTTCATTTTAGCTTCCAGGGGAGGGACTTTTTTTCTCTGTCTTTCTTTCTGTTTTCCCCTCAAATTGAACATTTGAAGTCACTCTGTCCCCCCCCGGGTGTGAGTCAATCCCTGCAGTGACAGTTGGTAGATTTAGTGTGAGGCTGTTGGAGCCCAGAGCTAGCTATATGAGGCTAGACGTGAGCCAGAAACTGGGGTTTTGTTTCTTTTCTGTTTGGGTCTGGACTGGGCCAGTTTGTCTGGAGCTCTCTGAGCTTTCAATGATTTATGCACTTTCATATGAGACAACTGTGTGAGATGCACACTAACACTTGCTTGTAGACAGACACACACACGCACCCACACTGTCCACAGTATCTAGGTCACTCGTGTTGACGTCAGACTTTTGCCCCAATGCTGTCCAGTAAAGCACTTATTTTCATCTCAATGGTCTTCAGAGTTTTTCCATTTTCTGTGTCCAATTTTATTTCCTGACTCCACTCAACCGGGAAAGGGGGAGGTTTGACATTGGGCTAGTTCCGACTCCAGCATTCTCGCCACTGCATCGCGACGCAGTCATTACCGTAGAAAGCCGTCATATACAAGACGTCCTCCCTTATCGTCCCCGAAACGCCGGTCACCTCGGTGACCGCTCCCCGCTCCCTGTCCGCAGAAGTGGTCCCACCCCCGACCGACCTGCAGTTCTACAAGGTGACCGACACCAAAATCACCATCACCTGGAGCGGCCCGGCCAGCGAGGTGTCGGGCTACCGCGTGACCTTCACCCCCGTCACCCCCGGCGACACGACCCAGAGGCCCCTGCAGCTGCCGGTGACGGCCAACGCCTACGCCGAACTCACCCATCTGCAGCCCGGCACCCTCTACCGCTTCAGCATCTACGCCGTCAACGGGGGAGTGGAGAGCGAGCCACTGGAGGGCGAGAGAGCGACCAGTGAGTACGCCACATAGCGTCCGCCTGTGCAGGACGGCTGATTAGTTCAGCCCAGTAGAGCTTGTTGTCGCAGCAGTACTACCAGCTATCTTGTAGATCGGTGGTTCTGTCCAATGCCAAACACACGACCGCGCCGTGACCCCAAGCACTTGTTTAAACTCTCAGAACCCGACGCCCCCGGCAACCTCCGTTCCTCGGAAGTCGGCGAGGACAGCGTCATTTTGGTCTGGGACGCTCCCAGTGCCGTCATCACCGGCTACCGTCTCCTCCTGATCACCGAGCGCACCGGCCAGACCCAGAAGAGGATCCCCGGCGGTCAAACCCGGTACCATCTGCAAGGACTCCTCCCCCACACCGAATACACCGTCAGGCTGCATTCTGAAAAGGACAACGTCCTGAGCGAAGCGGTCAGCAGCGTCTTCACCACCGGTGAGTTCTGTCAGTCCGTTTCCTGTGGGCGACGTCCCATCCAATGTGGGATTGAGTCTCGACAGAAGTGGAGATTATTTGGAAATGCAAACCAGTGAAAGGATTAAACCAGGATAATTTGTCTCCCTCTGTCTCCTTCTCTCTCTCTGTCTCTCCCACAGTGCCTAAGATGGGAAACGCCCCGCGCTTCTCCACTGACGTCACAGACACCTCCATCATCATCACGTGGACGCCCGTCGCCCGGTACAGCTTCAGGCTGTCCGTGAGGCCCAGTCAAGAAGGCGAGTCCCCCCAGCAGGACACCTCCGACTCGGGAAGTGTTTTCGTGTCAGGACTCACCCCGGGAACCGAGTACACCTACAGCGTGCAGCCCATTTTCAACGGACGAGACCGCGGCAGTCCCGTCACCGAAAACGTGGTCACCCGTAAGTAATCAGAGGCTGTTAATGAGAATATTAATGTGTACACAGTAAATTGAAATGATTCATTAGATTGTTTGTGTATGTTTACACTACGTTCACCCAAATCATGTAACGGTCAGCCCTTAAACAGGGTGTGTTGTTACCACTCAATATACTCTTGTGATGTCCACACCTATTTCCAGAACTGTCCCCTCCCACCAAACTCACTACGGAGTTGGTCTCGGACACCGGGGAGATGACTGTCTTCTGGAGCGCCGCCAACATGCCAGGTAAATATTGACCCGGCTCACTCAGGCACACCCACGCCACAGACACACAGCAAAGGACCCTGGGACCTTGGCCGCAGTAACCGTGGCTCTAGACCAATCGGTCTGGACCTTACACAGAACTTTTAACCAGCACCTCGGTCTGTCTGCAGGCCTCTCTCTCTGTGTGTGTCTTTCCCGGTCTCGCTCTCTGACTGTCTTTCTCTCTACCAAGTACAAGTCTGTTCTCAGCAGAACTCAGTTTTTCACTTCCTCCACCACCCTGTCCCGCCCCCCATACAGACATCACCGGCTACAGAGTGACATGCACCCCGACCAATGATCAGCGAGGTAACTCTCTCGAGGAGAACGTGAATCCGAGACAGACCTTCTTGACCCTGGAGAACCTGAGTCCGGGCGTGGAGTACAACGTCTCCGTCTTCACCGTTAAGGACAACCTGGAGAGTGTCCCTGTGTCCACCACCGTCACCCAAGGTAGGTGACTGACCTTCCTCAAGGGTCATGGTGTTGATGACCCCACGCGTTTCACACTAGCTACACTGAGACAGAGGCACACACAAACCCATAAGCACGGGCTCACACATTTACAGGTCAAAGGTGTCAACTGCATCCTGTCCCATTGGTTGGTTTTAAGGGACGTCTTCGAATGTGTGTGTGCACTTTTGGCGTGTCGTTTGCCTCACCACGTGTTTGTGGACTGGAAGGATCACCTGATTTAGTGGCCAGGAAAGGTTGAAGTATGGCTGAAATATATCTATATTCTTCGTTCCCGACTCAACGAGATTTATTCTCACGTCATTCTCATATGGAATCCACCTGCCAAGAAGACTGTCACAGCTGCTCACGCTGAAAGCACTTTTAATTTCAATTTAATTCTTAAGAGCACTCTTAATTAAATCCTAATACACATTATTATTTGTATGAATAACAATTTTCACCGTCCTACTAACTGGCCATCGGCTGAAATATAATTAATCGCCACGGCTGTTTGTTTGTATGATGTACATGGAGATGGTAATTCCAATAACTCATTAGGATGTGTGGGGATTTCGATATCTATGTAATTCATGGTTGTGATCATGTAACTCTCATTAGCATGTCTGTCTGTCCCGCTGGGTTTCTGCTTAAACGACGAGCGCTCCTTGTTTACTGTTATCATGGCTTACGTGTCCGTACGTCTTTTCCTACTCGCGCCACGCTTCGCACTCCGGGCTTTCAGACGTTCCCAAGCTAAAGGACGTCCGCTTCGTCAACATCACCGACAACACTATCGGCCTGCACTGGACGCCCCTGGTTAACGTCACGGCCATCACCGGTTACCGGATAACGGTGGTGGCGTCAGGCGAGAGCGCGCCCATCATCGTGGACATGGTGGACTCGTCGTCGGGCTATTACACGGTGCACGGGCTGGAGCCCGGCGTGGCCTACGACATCAGTGTCACCACGGTAGCGGAGGAAGGGGAGAGCGAACCCGCCTCCAGCAGAAAGCAAACCCAGACTGGTGATTTGAACCCTTCCGACCTTACAGCGTGTGTGTGTGTGTGGGGGACAGGGGTTTTGCTCGTGGCGATTGTGTCACGGTGGAGGCCTTTCTTCGATACATGAATCTTTAATGTGTTCTCTCTCGTGTTGTCGTCTCGTCCATCTCGGATGGCCTTGGAGGTTATTTGAATCGTTCTCCATGGCAAGTCCTGCACTGATCTACTAGGTCTCATTCTAAGCACATGTTGGTAGTAATCACTGTAATGGTCTGTAGTCTAGGCATCCATTCAAAGGTATCCATTGTTATACCACATTGTTTCCCAGCCAACACCCCAACTAACTCCTCCTCTCCCGCGGCAGCCGTCCCCGCCCCCACCAACCTGAACTTCGGGGGAGTGGGCCCTGATCGCATGAGGGTGACCTGGTCCGCCCCCAACGTCCCCACGTCGGGCGACATCACGCGTTTCGTCGTCCGCTACCACCCGGTCAACAACGACGGCGACGTCAAGGAGGTCAACGTGGGCGGAGCCACCAACACCTACCTCCTGCAGAGTGAGTTGGGGTTAGGATTAGGGTTGGGATTAGGGTTGGGATTAGGGTTGGGATTTTTGGGTGGAACCCCCTCTCGAGCGATAGCCCTGTGAAACGATAGGTCGATCCAAACGCACGTCATTATTCGGGTCGCATGTAGCAGGCCATCTCTTACGGGATCTCCGTTGGCCGCCAAACTTGTCGTTGGTTTCGAGTCGCGCTTACTGACCGGCTAAACGTTTTCTCTCTCCACCTCTCCTACTCCAGACCTGCTTCCCAACACGGAGTACAGAGTCAGCGTGGTGTGCGTCTACGAGGGCCGACAGAGCACCCCGGTCACCGGCACCCAGACAACCAGTGAGTTTGACGCCCTCGAAACCAAACCTGCGCCCCCCCCCCCCCCCGCCCCCTCAAGCAGCTGGCGGATGAGTGTGCCGCCAAGCCTATGTGTCTTCTCGTCCATAGCCCTGGACTCGCCCACCGGCCTGGATTTCTCGGACGTCCTCACCAATTCCTTCACCATCCACTGGCTGGCGCCCAGGACCACCATCTCCGGCTACCGTGTCCGGTACCAGATGACCAGCGGAGGCAGGACCAAGGACGAGAGACTGCCCCCAACCAGAGACCGCTTCACCCTGACCGGCCTAACCCCAGAGACGGAGTACCGGGTGGAGGTGTATGCGATCAGCGGGACCAAGGAGAGCCTGCCTCTGACGGGAACTCAGGCTACCAGTGAGGACTAGATATTAGCTGATCTCTTTCATTCTCGGTCTGCTTGTCTTTTATTCCCCCCCCCCCCGGACCCTCCCCCCCCTGACCTTTACCCCACAATAACTCTTCCGCCAGTTTCGGACGCCCCGACCGACCTGAAGGTGACGTCGACCAGCCCCACGGCGATCACCGTCCGCTGGGACGCCCCTTCCGTCACCGTGAGGTACTACAGGGTCACCCACGGGGAGACCGGAGGCCAGAGGCCTGCCACGGAGTTCACCGTCCCCGGCTCCCAGTCCGAGGCCACCCTCTCCGGCCTGAGGCCCGGGACGGAGTACACCATCACGGTGTACGCCGTGACAGGGAGGGGGGACAGCCCGTTCACCAGCACGCCCATCTACGTCACACACAAGACGGGTACGACGCTCGCGGTTGGAAGTCAATGACATGTTGTTATGCTTTTTTTGTAGTTCATCGCAATGCGTGCACCCGTCTCTCCTTTCACAAACCTTGTGGGGATGTTAAGTCCCTACATTTGCACTAAACATTAAAAAAAAGCACCATTATATAGAACGACGTACAGTTCACGCATTCAACCTAAGGTAACTCCCTACGTTTGTCTGTGTAACGGGATTGGGGCGTAAAAAAAGCAATAAAAACGATTACATTGAAGAGTCTGACAATATCGCAGCCCATCCTTCAAGAGGCGGCTTATTGGCAGGT
The DNA here is from genome assembly GCA_016801125.1 of Novumbra hubbsi. NCBI lineage: Eukaryota > Metazoa > Chordata > Actinopteri > Esociformes > Umbridae > Novumbra > Novumbra hubbsi. Next base: position 36,010 of record JACXGK010002538.1, on the reverse strand, counting down.
TTAAACTCTTCAGAAGTATGACGGCATGTTTGAGAGGCCCCGCCCCTTCCGTGTTATAATCGAGGTGCCCTTCCTTTGTAGATGTGGAGAGCCCGGCCAACATTGATTTGGCAGATGTGAAGGGCGACACCATAACAGTTCGCTGGACCCCCGCCCAGGGACCCATCACAGGCTACCGGGTCACCAGCACCCCCAAGAACGGACTAGGGCCCTCTTTCTCTGAGGTGGCTGGCCCTGGTAAGACCGGACCCTTTTATCTCACATAACCTCTGCCAAGCTTCAATCATTATGTCCGGCAGTAGTTTTGTAAAAAAACAAATTGAGACATCGACAAAAAAGCAGATTTATCAGCTTCTTTAGGACAATCTGTTGTAAGCTTCACTGATCCTCCATCTCTCTTCTAGATCAGACTGAGATGACCTTGACTGGCCTAATGCCCACCGTAGAGTACATTATCAGTGTGACAGCTCTTGGAACCGATGGAGCACCTTCTACGCCTCTGGTCAAGAACGCCGTCACTGGTAAACGTTTGCGGATGTGCCGGTTTGGGAGTCCGAGCATGAATGAGTGAAGGAAAAAAAAGAACAAAATGACAACATTTCATTATCCATTCACCCGTCCGTCCTCCTGTCCTTCACAGCGACGGACCACCCCAAAGACCTGACCTTCTCCGAGGTGGGCTCCACCTCCATGAGGATCACATGGAACAGCCCGGAGGGCTCGGTGACGTCGTACCGCGTGCTGTACTCCAGCCCAGAGGAGAGCGAGAGGGATCACCGGCCCGCGCCCAGAGGAACAGAAGACACCGCCGTTCTGAAGAACCTCCTCCCGGGCACAGAGTACACAGTCAAGGTCATCGCCCTGAACGGACGCAAACCCAGTCCCCCGCTGGTCGGCACACAAGCCACAGGTAGGGGACACCAGACGATGACACATACCAGATGTGCATGTATACACACACACACAAAAATCCTTTTTGGGGCCCCAAAACTGAGAAATCCTTGGTCCGAACCCATAACACAAAACCTTATTAATTAACATAACAATATACACAAACAGTACCATCTCAATCAAGAAGTAACCAGCAATCCAACAACGTGCCCAGTTATGTTTCCCCCCAAACCTAACCTCTAGCCTAGAAATCGCATTCATCCTGCGATAAAATCCCTGTGGGTACTAAGCGCTCCGTTTTACAGTCTTTGTGAGGACGTCGGGACCCGGATCACTAATATCCACACCAAACTATCATCGTGTTGTTCCTGTCCACCTCCTCCATGTAGCTCTCCCCGCTCCCTCCACTGTGGAAATCACGGAGGTCAGTGACTCGTCCTTCACCCTGTCGTGGCGCTCGCCCGCCCCCCGCCTGTCTGGGTACCGCGTGGTGGTCAACGCCAAGAACGTCAACTCGCCCCCCAAGGAGATGACCCTCGCACCGGACGCCACCAGGGTCCTGGTCCCGGCACTTATGGTGAAGGGAAAAAATAAATCAAATCCACTGTGTTTTAAATAACCTCGCCGTCCTTATTAACCTCGCCGTCCTTATGTACACTCTGTTTTCCCGTAGCCGGCCACCACATACATAGTGCAGCTTTACGCCTTGAAGAACTCTGTGACCAGCCGGCCACTGGAGACAGAGGTCACCACGCTGGAAAGTAAGCGACCTGCGCCGAGCTGAAGTTCTGGTGTCGCGGTGCCTCCTGTGTCTCCGCTAATGAACTCCCTCCCGTCGTCACCCCTCTCCCCCAGCCATCAGTCCACCCAGGCGCGTGCTTATCTTGTCTGTGACGGACTCGTCCATCAATCTGTCCTGGCAGTCTAGAGACGAGACTATCACCGGGTACCTCATCGAAGCCCGGCCCGTAGACGGCAGCCGGCCCGCAATCCAGAAGACCTTCTCCGGGAAGCAGCTCACCTACACCCTCACTGGTAATTTACAGTCAACTACATTACCCAGCAGTCACCACTCCCATCTACAGTCAACTACATTACCCAGCGTCCCTTTCACCCACACACCTGGGACATCGGTGAACTCCCCACATCGTCAATAGGGAGTAACATGTTGATTGACTGTGCTTGACATCCGTCAGGTCTTGAGCCCGGCACCACCTACAACATCGAAGTCTACACCCTGAAAGGCCACGCCCGCAGTCCCCCCACCACCTTGACGGCCACCACAGGGGAGCCAGCGGTTCTGTCCCCTACCAACCTCCAGTTCACCTCCCTGACGCCCTACTCCATCTCCTTCACCTGGGAGCCCCCCGCCTCACGCATTACAGGATATTACATCACCTACGAGGAGGCGGGCACGGCGCGTCCCCGGGAGCTCACACCCCGCCCACACGCCGGCCTGAACTACGCCACCATCTCCGGTAAGTGCCAGTCCCTCCCTCTCTCTCCGGGGATACCCTCACCCCCTCGAACACCATCCCCCCGTACAGGCACAAAACATGTAGGGCATGATTTATTACAACCGAGCTTGGATGTTGTTGGATGCCCTCAGATTTGAGGCCGGGCACAGAGTACATCATCAAGGTCATCGCTCTCCAGGACGTCCAGAGGAGCCCTCCGTTAGTTAGAAAGGCGAAGACTCGTGAGTACATCATATGCACGCGTCACACATTCACCTACACACACACGGCCCAAAACCTTGTTTTTCTAGCTGAATGTTTAAAAAAAATGTTTTGGGAAGCTCAGTATTTGCGCTCAGATGCAATCTCAAGAACAGCCTGGCAACTCCGATGTTACATGCATTTTTTTGGTCAAGCCAGCAACTGCGGCTGTGCTTATTCAAGCAATCATAATCCTTAACAATAGATATTAACCCAACTGCTTTCGCAGTTATTGGCGCTGGTGATGTGGCCCCCTGCTGGCAACGCTGTGCTACCGCAGCTAGCCTAACTCCCTAACTCGCACGCTTCCTAACCCCTTTCTCCCGCCCAGAAATGGACACCCAGCATAACCTGCCTGCCGGCAAACTACCTGGGGGCTCTGCGAAGCTTGACGTGCCCGAAGAGGAGGAGATGAGTGTGCCAACGGTGGTGGTACCCGGCTTTCTGGCCGATCTGGAAGAGCAGGGCCAGCACGTGGAGTACACCGAGTACAACAGGCCCGACGGGGGCCCCGCTAACCCCCAGGCGCCCCAGGGGAACGACCACACATACCTGGTCTTCGTGCCCCTCCCGGATTCGGAGGGGCGCCGGGTACCGGTGGTGAAGGTGAACGTGCCCGGTGGCTCTCCTTTTGGTTTTCCAGAGAACAGGACCGGGGTGCCCGAGGAGGCCCGGACCCAGACCACCATCTCCTGGAAGCCCTTCAGGCAGAGCTCGGCGTACCTGGTGTCCTGCAGCCCTCTGACGCACGACAACGAGAAGATGTTCCAGGTAACAGGACGGGGAACGAACAGGACCGCGCGCATTCCGAGGTCCGGGCGAACACTCGTTTCACCCGTCTCCAACTCGGTCTCTCCCCCCCCAGATGCGTTTGCCCAGCACCTCCACGAGTGCCACTCTGATTGGACTGACCAGCGGAGCCTCCTACCAAGTGATCGTGGAGGCCCTGAAGGGGTCCATCAAGCACAAGATCCTACAGGACATCATCACCGCCGGCAACACCGGTAAGGGAGCAGCATTAACCGTGACAACCGATCGGGGACAAGACCGGCCTGGTGGTCTTGCGCGACCACGCGTGACTCTTCCCTGGAGTCACCGTCGTCCCCCTTCTCCTCCGCTTTCTAGTGTCCGAGGGCTCCACCGGATCGGACTCCTGCTACGACACCTTCACAGCCACCCACCACGAGGTCGGTACCGAGTGGGAGCGCATGTCCGAGACGGGCTTCAAACTGTGGTGCCGGTGCCT
>JACXGK010002538.1:10641-32055 GCA_016801125.1 Novumbra hubbsi | reverse complement strand
TGGGTTTCGGACGCGCCGTCCCTCTCGGCACCGTGTGACTCTCCCCCCCGTTGTGTTCACAGATGAGTCCACGTGCTATGACGACGGCAAGGTGTACCGGGTTGGCAACCAGTGGCAAAAGGAGTACCTGGGGGCTATCTGCACCTGTACTTGCTTCGGTGGACAGCAGGTCAGTAACACTCGCATTGGCTCGGGTAGGTCCAGTCCGGCGTACATCAAAGGACCGGAGTCCGTCCCGGAGGGCGATAGGAATAAATGAAAGTAAAATGACCAGAACGTAGAGTTTGTTCGTGTAACCGGTGCTGCCCTCTCAGGGCTGGCGATGCGAAAACTGCCGTAGGCCCGGCGCCGAGGTGGACGCCAGCCTGCTGCAGCCCGTCCGATACCGAGACCCCACCAGCACCCTACACAAAGCGGTGAGTTGTAGGGCGGCATCAGCAGAACTTGCTTTTTTTTCGGATACTAAAAATCCACGTTGAGGCTGGACCGTCTCTAAGCTGGTCCATCTCTTGCAGAACATCCAGTGCCCCATCGAATGCCTTCGACCCGAGCTACTGGCGGATGCACTGGCAGCAGGACACATCCCCCAGAACCACGAGAAGTAAAAACGACGAGACGCGGAGTCTGGGCCAACTTACTGTGCCTTACTGTTCAGCTTAACCATATCCCAGCACAGCTACATAATATACGTGTCTTCTGACAATCTTAAAGAGTGCCCTGCAAAGTTGGAGAGTTTGGTTTGGCCTTAGGATTTAAATCTTGACCAATATTTGAAAGGGTGTTCTACAGACCTGCTAACATTCAGATATACCCGTCCAGTATTACTGTTTTTTCTAACTTTTCCCTTATTACTTGATGAAATCTAAAACTGCCAGAAATTAAAGCACTGTTGAGAAAATGTTGGGGTACTGATAATGTACAAAGACGTTTTGATAGTTACCATGTCTATAAATGTTTGAAATGTGTTCTTTCCTGTAGCTCCAGTTGTGCAGACAGGGGTAGCACTGTATGATTGAAACTTTGTTTTAGGACCAATTGACTTTATTTATCCCTTCAATCAAAGGATTGTTGTGTGAATACAAGAACTGTGGTGTGTGAACTACTTTGTTTTGATTTTATTTTTGTACTGAAGGTGCCAAAGTTGTCACTACCATTTGGAGAGTCCCTCGTTTTGATAAAGTTGAAAGAACCGTATCAATTGAATTGACTTTTTTCTTAAATACAGTTTATGCGTGTGTGGTAAAAATGATAGGTGGTGCACATTCACAAACATACCACAGGATCTTAGAAACAGTTTATTTCTATTTCACAGTGAAACGTGACCTTCCAAACAGGGACATAGTAACCAATACAACAAGAAAATATGATTGTAAGAAAACATGGTCCTCATGAGTCATGTCATATTGTAACAGTATTAATGGAATGTTTGTACTTCAGCTATTCCAACACCAATAAGTTTCGTACCACCGAGCCACGGGTCTAGAGCGGTCAGTGTGTTGTATCGGAGCTACTCATGACGGTTCAGTGGTGGAAGAGGCGTAGCTTGGTATGTGCCAGGGTGATGCCCTGCTCGTTACAGGCGTTGATCACCACCTCGTCGGCAGTGGACCCGGCCGGGGCGGCAATGTACTCCACACCGCTCTACCGAGACACGGGTCCAATGATCAGTACATGGGACAGGAACAGACTCATGAACGCACTTGGGCTCGAGAACCAAGAGAAAGCTTAAGGCACAAATAGGACAATGTGACCAAATAGTCCGATCTTAAAGCAGCGACGGTACCGGTTCCCTTACCTGCTTGGCACGGTCCACGTTGTCTCTGAACGGGAAGAAGGCGTCGGAGCTGAGGGCTACGCCCTGCAAGGTGCTCAGCCAGTTCCTCTTCTCGGTGTCATCCAGGGGCACCGGGACCTCCTCGTACATGGCCTCCCACGCCGCCAGGTCGGGACCCTGAACGGAGAACACACCCACGACTTAATGTTGACAGCCCTTAAACAACCCTAACCGTAAGATCATTACACATCAACGCCTAAAACGACACATAACCTAGCCATAATGCCCAACCCTAAACAGTAATGCCCAACTTTATTTTTAATCAAAAGTCCATTTCCTAAACGCGCAAGGCCAAAACAACAACAAAAAAAAAAAAGTCCACTATAAAGACACATGTCCTTATACTCAAGATGGAAACACACGCGGAAGGAGACCCCTGATGGGGACACTCGTTTGACCCCCGACCCCTCACCTCTCCAACGGTGCCGCTGACGTACTGGTCGATGGCGTTGGCCATCTCGGCCCGCTTCACACCGCTCCTGAACTTCATGCCCAGCACCCGGGGGTGGTGCCGGAGCCACCAGTTGTCAGCCTTGTCCCCGGCGAGCCGCGTGCAGTGGATACGGGACTGCTGGCCCGCTCCGATCCCGATCACCTGGCAAAGACACGCTTAGACTCCAACAGGCCAGGCGGGAAATACAATGACATAACGCGGCTGGCGATTTGACAGCCTGCATACATCCTCTCCCCGGGCAGTTACCTGTCCATCCTTGGCGTAGCAGACAGAGTTGGACTGGGTATACTTCACAGCGATGCTGGCCACGATGAGGTCGCGCACCGCCATCTCAGACAGCTGGCGTGGTGAGGTAGACAAGAGGTCAAAGGTCAGAATCCAACCGGACATCAGCGGACTGATACGTCCCGCACAGGGAAAAGGCACTCACCGCTCCCTTTGAGACGACGTTGCTGAAGAGGTCCTTGTCGATGACGGCGCCGTTCCTCTTCTGCTTGAGGTGGAGGCCAAACAGCACCCTGACCTCAGATTCATCTGGCTCATAGGCTGGGTCCATCTGACAGAAACATGCTGTGGGTTAGTTAAACAGCACCATCTACTGGCCATAGATGCTGCTAAGAAAACCACTAAATGAACAATTTACTGATGTTAACAATGATACATTCGTGCCAAGGTCCAATCAACAATCCAATTCGAATTTTGCAGTCGAGTTCCTTTGTATTGATTGGTCCATGAAATACCACAAGTCCCAGAATTCATAGTGAAGGCAGATACTGGCTCCCCAATAAAACAGCAAATGTAGATATCGATCATTTTAAATGAAATGTATGCTGGACACGGCCATTTGGTATCGTGTCCGTAGTAATTACAAGCTAATGTAGAAAACTACTTTTAAGTTTTGTTTGCTTGTGCCACTGTCAGTAACGCATATAATCGTAGTGAAATTAAATTCTACAAACAAACTTCAATACGCAAGACATAATAGTATGTGCGTTTTGGGAAGCAAAAACAAAGCTTGTTCCTCACACAACTGGCCCTGAGGAGCATCACACAGCCCTAGAAATCTTAAACTCTATAAAACTCCAACATGATTCCCTTTAGTGTACTTTTCCATGACCGTACCTGGAGAACACAGTAGTTGCCATTCTTCTTCTTGGAGAGAATTCGGAGTGCCTCATCATCGTAACCGGGGGCTACGATGCCATCCGACACCTGGGGGACGACAGGCCGGGCTCAGACAGCAGCACGGCGCCACGTTTCACCACGACAAAAAAATCTAAGATTTCCCAAAGCCCGCGCCCACCGGGGAAAAGCCTACCTCCCGGGAAATGATCTTGGCGGTGGGGACGTCACACACGTCAGACAGAGCGACAAAGTCTCCGAACGAGGACATCCTGTCGGAGCCTCTAGCCCTGGCGTAGGCCGCGGCCAGCGGGGTGAGGTCCTTGAGGAGGTCACTCACCATGCACACCCCGGCCTCCTCGGCACTCAGAGGCACGCCCACCGCAGCGCCTGGAGAAGGGCGGTCTGGGTCTCAGTATAACCGAGACGTCCGTTCTCTGTCAGACATATGCAGGGACCCCGTGTGTGTGTGTGTGTGCGTGACCTGCAGGGCTGACGTGTTTGAAGGATGTGGCAGCGGGCAGGCCCAGGGCACTCCTCAGCTCTCGGACCAGCTGCCAGGCGTTCAGGGCGTCACAGAGGTTGATGAACCCGGGAGAACCGTTCAGCACTGAGAAGAGGGGGGGGAACAATAATAAGGCAGGGTCGTAACATGGAAAAGTTGGGCGAGAGACCCCGGGCGTGCTACAGGCGACAAGTCGACCTACCCTTGAGGGGGAGGGCGGGGCGCAGGGTGTACAGCTGGGCGGGGGCCTGGTGGGGGTTCATGCCATAGCGCAGGGGCAGCTGGGAGACGCCGCGGCCGTACTGGCCCCGGAAGTAGTCGGAGATGGCCTCGTCGTACTGGGCTGTGTGAGTGAACGCCTGGGGGAGACAGAAGGACGCCCACTTCAGCGGGCAGGCATAACCCCCCCCCGGGGTGTGTTCGTACAAGGACAGACGGGAGGGACAAACCGTGGGAAAGGCAGGAGGTGTCCGATGTGATTCTAATTTGTTCACTCGTGTGGTTTTGCCACATTATGTCACAGCACTAAAAGAAACTCGGCAGACTAGAGCGAACAAAAACAGGCAGCTTCAATATCAAGTAATTTAACACTTAACATTTTCACAAGAGACACCTGATGTGAAATCTATCCAATCGACTCCATGTAGCACAGAGGGCTGACTAAAAAGGAGCAGACAAAACTCAAACAAGATAATCAATTAGACATTCTTCAGGACTTAAATCTAACCCACGGCCTACCGTCAATAACACGGTATCAGTATTGAGCGACTGTCAAACAAATTTGTCACTGAAGAATTTGCTCGAGCGTGTTTGCTTCTAGATAGCCGAAAGCATTCGACAGCACTTGCTAGTCAATGTGGGGTCTGCTGACTGTCAAGGTTTGTGGCGGACACGTCTGAACTAGCCTGCAGAAGAACAGAAAGCCACGCCTCTGAAAAGCACAAGTGATTTCATCATGTTCAGACTACATTCCCAGCACACACACGGAGTAGGCTGGAACGCGCGGGCAGCCTTGGCGGGTTACCTTCAGGGCCAGGGCCTGGCGCGTGTCCAGGGTGGTGTCCCCGTCCCCCGAAGCCTCCATCTCTGCAGCGACCAGCTGGTAGTCAGCAGGGTCGCACACAACGGTGACACGGGCGTGGTTCTTGGCCCCCGCTCTAAGCAAGGTCACTCCACCTGAGAACACAGCCGGCGTCAAACAGGGTCATCCCCGCGGCAACACGTTGCATACCACTGAACCTAATTTATATACACATGTACAGAGCGGGGGCCTTTGTATTCCACAAACCAATATCGATCTGCTCCACTGCATCTTCAACGGTGACGTCCGGGGTGGAGGTGGTCTTCACAAACGGGTAGAGGTTGCACACCACCAGCCTGGTCAGATGCAGGAAAGACAGAGGCACCATGGTCTCCAATCCAAAGCATAATCATTGCACAGTTCAAGTCAGGATTTTACCTACACAAAATACTTTGTTGTAAGCATTTTTGGGGGACAGTGTCTATTTGGAAGAACTATCATCAAAACAGAGGACATTTCTCAAAAAAGAAACCCCTGGAATTGGGATATAGTGAATTATAAGTGAAATAATCTGTATGTAGACAAATTAGGCACATTCAGATTAAAATGGGAGGTTTAAAAACATAAAATATATATATTATAATAGGTCATCCTCAATGTCCCACAATGCATCGGCATGCAGATCACATAGAAAAGCCTTTGTGTCACGCCATCAAATGTCTGCAGCAGCGTTGGGATTATTAGATTAGCTACTCATGCTTCCCCACTCAACCTTTGTTGACTTCAGGGCCAAATCTAATAACATCTTGTGCCTTATCACATGCATTGTGATTTATGTTCACATGGAACTACGGCAGAAGTAGTTTGGGCTGTGTAAAAACAACCGAATATAGAGGGCCAAACTCAGTAAGAGTAAAACATCTATCAAGAGGATATCCGTTAATTAACCAAATACATGTTTATTATCATATACAACATAACACTGACATGTACAACTACTTCACATCCTCCCCTGAGCCCTGGTAATGTGACCACCCTCCTTCCTTGAGGTAGATACAAATATAATACCTTGTACAGCAGTAAGTCTGCCCACTATCTGGTCTCTTACCTGACCAGACTGTAACCCAGTTTCTCCAGATCCGCCAGGTCTGAAGGGCTATGTCGGGCCAGGATCCCTCCATGAACAGCAGGGTGCAGGGTCTTCACCCGCCCACCCAACATCTCTGGGTGGCCAGTCAACTCAGACACATCTCTGGATGACCCAAAAGGCAATGGGTTTTGGGGAAATTGAAGTTTCAGCAAGAAACATTCTCAATTAAATGAACAAGCTGGGAATATATCTGTGCAGAGGTTTATCGAGTGGAATACCGTAACAGGACTGTTCTATTTGGCGTATAAAATAAAAAAAGAATTACAAAGGGAACGTTAGTGGGTTGAATACGATCATCGCTGATTCATGAGCCATTGGACTGGTATACATACCTAACTGCCAGTCCAGCCTCGCGCAGGGCTTTTGCAGTGCCACCCGACGCGACCAGTGACAGTCCCACTTTGACCAGCCTTTTGGCAAAGTCCAGAAGTCCAGACTTGTCAGAAACACTTAATAAGGCTGCAAAGATGGAGTTCAAAACAACTGTGAAAACTACAAAATGGTATAACAATGCAGTACCTTAAAAACATATCATGACCCCACTGAGAATTACCGATAGAATATGTAGCTAAAAACAATACATGGAAGCACGTAGCAATTTTGTCTGCGCTATGTTAGCTGCTTAGCTACATACTGTATGTAGCCTTTATAGCACCACGCAAACAATCGGAACCAGGAACACGCAGCATCCACGCGCAACATGTTTTTTTTAAACACGTTTCTACAGAAGTTAGAAAACCCAAGACAAACGATAAAACATTTTTTACCAAGTTCTGAGCAGGCCATGACGTTTAGATGAGTCTGCAAAGTTTTTTGACAAAATTCGATAGATGTTCACCGTCTGGAACTAACAACGCTGATCATGAGAACCATGTGACAGTTTCATCAGTTCAAGCACGAATTCAACTTCAATTTGACCGGACCGCCCCTTTGACCCGCCCACTCTCTGCTCCGCTTCGAGGAGGCTACTGCGCATAAATTGCGCATTCCGTTCTTTCTGAGTTGATGGATTTCTAATCTGCCGTAAGCATAATGTACACTGATGCTAAAAAATTAAGACAACACTGAACTCAGAGGCTTTTTCAAATTATACAACTCATGATGTGACCCATTAGTGTGTATGGCCCCCATGTGCCTGTATGCACTCCTGACAACTTCTGGGCAAAGTCCTGATGAGATGATGCAAAGTCCCTGGGGGATCTCCTCCCAGACCTGGATCAGAGCATCGGTAGTAGCTCCAGGGCTACTTGGGGGCGTCGGAATGCACCGATACATAAAGTCCCAGAGCAAGTCAATGGCATTAATGCCTTCGACATTCAGGAACTGCCTACACGCTCTGGCCACATGAGGCTGGGCATTGTCTATCACCCTGAGGAACCCGGGGCCCACTGCACCAGAGAAAGGTGTGCTGATGGGTCTGAGGATTTCAACCCGGAACCTAATCGCAGTCCGGGTACCATTGGCTAGCTCGTCGTAGTCCGTGCACCCCTCCCAATGATATGCTTTCTCAGGCCACCACCTGCAAAACCTTTCCCTTTACGGGGGTCGTTTTCCTGTTGCATCTCCAGTGCACCTGTTGTCACTTCCGTTTGCACCAGAACAGTTGACACTGATTCACACTCCCCTGTGGTTCCTAACTGGCCTGCATGATATTGCAGAAGTTTAATTGATTTACATTTCTGCAAAAAAAACTTCAAATATTTAGCTACTTATATTTGAAATGATGACCTTGTGATATAGACCTTTTTTTGCCACTGGAGGGTAAGCTTTTCCTTCTCTTCTATGAGAATGTCACTCTATTATCATTTTAGAGAAACCGTGTATAATAATATAACTTCTGTAACGCTAAAGTAGCGAAATACTTTATGTGCATGCTTATCGGTGATTACAAATACAGCCAGGGCATTTGCTCCCTTAGGGAACAAAGGTTATATTCATATCCAAAGGTCTTCTTTCAGGCAGTCACTTCTGTGCAACACAAGGGGGCAACATGACTGGGGGGAGGGGGGACATGGGGCAGAGGAAGCATCGACTGACACTGCTTGTCTGGGCATAACGGTGGTTATTTGTGTCTTTTAAGGCCTTTTCGAATTAGTTACAGGGCATGTCAGGTAGAGGGAGAGGGGGCTGAAAGATAGAGGGCTTACAGATAGAGGGCTCACAGATAGAGGGCTTACAGATAGAGGGCTGACAGATAGAGGGCTTATAGATAGAGGGCTTACAGATAGATTACAGATAGAGGGCTGACAGATAGAGGGCTTACAGATAGAGGGCGGACAGATAGAGGGCTGACAGATAGAGGGCTTACAGATAGAGGGCTTACAGATAGATGGCTGACAGATAGAGGGCTGACAGATAGAGGGCTTACAGATAGATGGCTTACAGATAGATGGCTGACAGATAGAGGGCTTACAGACAGAGAGCTTACAGATAGAGGGCTTACAGATAGAGGGCTTACAGATTGAGGGCTGACAGATAGAGGGCTGACAATTAGAGAGCTTACAGATAGAGGGCTTACAGATAGAGGTCTGACAAATTGAGGGCTTACAGATAGAGGGCTGACAATTAGAGAGCTTACAGATAGAGGGCTTACAGATAGAGGGCTGACAGATAGAGGGCTTACAGATAGAGGGCTGACAATTAGAAGGAAAGGACAAGCGGAAGGAACCTCTGTCTCATGCGTACTACCTACGTAGCAAATATCAAGCCACACTAAGAAAAGTACGATTATTATTTTCTTTTCACTAGAAAAATGCTACCAAAAACAAGCATGACATTTGCCAATGACGAACAGTGAAGAGTAATAAATCAGTGAATGCAGGTGTTGGCCGGTTACTTACAGGACAGAAGGTTGGTCAGGACAGAAGGTGGCTGCTTTGCAACTTCTGGTCCTCATCACAGTGGTTGTATCTCATCCCTGACATGCATGTGTGGTTGTATCTCATCCCTGACATGCATGTGTGGTTGTATCTCATCCCTGACATGCATGTGTGGTTGTATCTCATCCCTGACATGCATGTGTGGTTGTATCTCATCCCTGACATGCATGTGTGGTTGTATCTCATCCCTGACATGCATGTGTGGTTTTATCTCATCCCTGACATGCATGTGTGGTTGTATCTCATCCCTGACATGCATGTGTGGTTGTATCTCATCCCTGACATGCATGTGTGGTTGTATCTTATCCCTGACATGCATGTGTGGTTGTATCTCATCCCTGACATGCATGTGTGGTTGTATCAAAGTAACTGACGATTGGCAACTCCCAATTTTGGACATAATCAAATTACATACAACTCAGTTACCCACACTCACCCAAATTAAAATGTGTCTTTTTGTCATTTAGCATCTTATCTAGAGCAACTTTACAGTAACGAGTCCACCCATTCTCACACACACCAACATATTTTTACATTTTTACCAGCTTTTTTGGTCTATCAGTGGAACCGTGTTTTTTTATTTGTTAGGTATGTTAAAAGTTCTCTGTGCCCAAGGAATATTACTTGCTTTTTCAGCAACAGATAATTGTTACACACAGTTTTGAGGACACAGAGGCTACCAAGCACTTCTCTTTGGTTTATTCTGCGCTGATCTGAGGGAACACTAAACACATCTCAGTTAATGCCCAGTACCCTTTCATCCATTCATCCATTCATTATTTAAAGATTGTCCCAGATTAACAGTAAAAAGGTAAAATACTGTCAGTTTAAGGCTAACATACATTAAGCCACTAGAGGGCGTGCTGTATTAGGTTATATAGCCTTGCCGTGGCCCTAACTTTTACATTTTGTGACCCAGCTTTAGCTCCTTGACTCAAGGGTGTAAGAGGGGTTTCATACTGGGGGGGACACATTTAAAATGTTTATAGTGTGTTCATTATTGTGGAGGGGACCAATTCATCTGCTTCTAACATGTCCCGAGTTACCCACCTGCTCTTACACTCTTGGCCTGGTGTTTTGTTAAAGAATTTACCTCAGAATTCATGGTTCCCTTGGTGATGTGCAGTCGACCAGATCCAGAGGAAAAGCAGCCCCAGCAGTGGATTGATGGATCTCAAATCCTGGATGTATTTAGCCTTTCCCAGGCTGATGTCTTCTGAGATCTCCTTTGCTTCTGGCACAGTGTATTGTGCTCAGCTGTAGGGGTAACTTCAATCTTACCAGATTCCTGTTTCCATTTATAGGGATTCCCACCCACTCTTACCAGATTCCTGTTTCCATTTATAGGGATTCCCACCCACTCTTACCAGATTCCTGTTTCCATTTATAGGGATTCCCACCCACTCTTTCGTAAAGATATTGTTTTTCCAACTTCATGGATGACTTCCTCTAAACCAACATGGAACCAGAAACTAAAAACCTGTTTTGTCAGATAAAAAGAAATTTGAATTCAGTTTGTATGGTGAACACTTAGAAATGCACCAGAGGTTCACATACTTTCAAGCACTGTACATGAACATACAGCCTGTCTATCTTCTAAGGCTTCCAGCTGTGGGATCATGGAAGTGTCTCTCCGCTCCTTACAGTTTGTCTGTCTGCACAATGACATTGAGACCAGCACATTAACATACGCTGCTTGCATTTTGATTCTTGCATTTTTTTAAGTAGGTGTAACATGGATTTCCCGCAACAATAAAAGCCTGTCATGATTACATTTGCCACTGTTCGTGAAAGAGCGCCAAACCTTTTCCAATAAACTTTATTACAGAAAATGTGGCCTTTTTCATGCATTTGAACAGCGGTTAAAGTCGGACAGATGTGAATTTACGGCCTGCGTCGCTCATTCCCTTACCTAGCCTACCCATTAGCTTAAGTGACACGACAGGGCCAGGGGAAACCTAAACCAATACCAGTGATTACTTTAAAAGATCAGACAATCTGTTCATATTTCCGTAATGAGGCCAACATTTTGCTGATTGATTAAACTACAGGGTATAAATATTTTACGTGGTTTCTCAGTTTACAATATTGTTCCTGATATATCATCGGACAAAGTGAATGAGACCTGCATATTTAATTAATTAACTGTAAAAATTGCCTTTCTGGTGTCAATTGTCCTTATTTTGGCAATTCTGTTACCAAACATTGATGTTATTGGGGGTGTGGCTGCTGGAGGGACTGGGACACGGTTGCCCTTAAACACACACCAACAAGATGGTGATGTCATTATTGGTAAAGGAAAAAGCATAGAGGTGGTCTCTAGTGCACATGGACAGCGACAGCACGGGTTTGAATCCCGCCCGCTGCTTACTAAGTAGAAACTCTGTTTGATCTTTGCCCACTGTCTCTTTCAATTAAACAGTACCAAAAAACAGAAAAAGCCCTGAGTGCATGAGAAAAGGTGTCAGACCCTATGATTGGGAATATTGCGGCGTACGATTGAGAAAATGACAGTTATAACCAGTGGTTGGAATTTACCCCAATCATTTTTTGAAGTATGACAGGTGTGCTTAGATTAGAATGGAAAATCCCGATCAATGATCTCCACCTTTCGCTCAACCGGCTGATCAATTTGCTATGATTTCAGTTGTGTTTGTCAGGCGGTCCAGTATCATAAAACAGGCCAAATGGCATTTGTTACTCCGCTGACACGTCACACATCAAAATGGGCTCTTATTGATTGATAAGATTTTTCATCAGCCAAATGAAATGCTGCAATAAGGGGGACATATAGCTTAGGTCTAGGACATAGTGCATTAAGGTGTAGCACTGCTCACGCTATTTACAGGATGGTTTGTGAAGCCCTGTGTAGGAGTCAGTAGACATCCAATCATCTAAACTCTTTCTAACCCTGTTAAAAACTTCCACCGTCTTTCCAAGCTCTTCCACCGCAATGTAATTGCAATTACCTAACACTAAAGTAGTTGCAATTACTAACACATTCTAATTGCCCAGCACCCTGGAGAACAGAGAATACCCCCTCAAAACAGACCTAGTAGCACTTGACATAAAACTGTCCTGCCACTGGGATCATTGAGAACTAAACGGTCTCCAAACCTGTATCTGTACTCAAAGGCTACATTTCCATCTCAAGTTCAGCAGGAGAGTCCCCAGCTTTGTTTCACAAGTCAGGCCGTCTTTCCTGGCTAGTTAAAAATGCATTTAATCACTGTATACACATGTTGTTGTGGGCAGGGCCCCGCCAGGGGGCGGGGCAAGGGGAGACAAGTAATGCAGCGTATGTCCTCTGGTCCGCTATTTAATCACCGCCCTTTCATGGACGACCAATAAAACGGACCCGTTTCTGTCACAAACACTCATCATACTCCATTTCTTCATGCAAATCGCAACGAGCTCGCGGTGACATCACCATCAGGCGCTGATTACTTTGAGTGCGTGACAAACGGCCCCCTAGTCCCTATGCATCAGCACTAGATCCGAGTCCTGTTAAGCGCTGACCGGGATCCGGTCAGATGTAGTGGACTAACGAAGGGGCCATTTGCTATGCAGACTTACCTCTCCTTCATTAACTTAATTATATGACCATCAGTAAGCCTGCTTGAGTAATTCATATCTAAAAGCCACGGGGCTGTAAAATTAGCGGTTTATTATGTATTATTCTGTATTCCCTTCCTCCCTCTTTGCCGTCTCATATCCGTGACAACAAGGTGGCTGGAATAGGGTGGAAAACAGGGGAAGAAGGCGTGTTGATGGGGGGGGGTAGAGATGTTCCATTAAATGGGATTGGAAGTTGAAAGTTGGCCAATATGTCTTAGCCACTGGATTTATATCGGGACCTCTCTGGCCTTTTGTTGCTGTTCCTTCCTGCTTGCGGAGGCCTCACAAGGTCATTAGGACGTCATTACCTGCTCGTGGCCCGGCCCTGCCTTCGCCCGTTGTTTGTGTTCATGCAGCTCCTTCTGCATCCTTCCCTTCTTCACTTGGATCCCTTTGAATGCACTTTAATGTGTTTTTTTGTGTTCTGAACTATCTAATCGTACCATTGATTTAACTTTGCACGAATCACACGTGTTCAACTTACTCAAAACATTTTAATTACAATTGTTTCTCTTTTACACAGTTCGACATCAACACAGACCAGTTTCAGATAAATACAATCTTTGTTGCCCTGTCAATTACCTGTAAATTCAAATAACTTAGAATTGAATATAAATTATATTATTTTACCTGTGGTTAAATAACAACAATGAACAAACAACTATAACAACAATGGAAATGCCCAATTAACATGACAATAATTTTCAGTTGCACACACAAGAGCTTGAGACACTTTAAAACCGGGGTGTCAAACCGGTTCCACGGAGGGCCGTGTGTCTGCAGGTTTTAGTTTTTTCCTGTTAATTGGTTCCCAGTTCAGACCTAAACAACCAGGTGAGGGTAGACCTAACCAATTAGTGACCTCATTAATCAGACAAGTGCAAGGGGAGAGTGAAAACCTGCAGACACTCGGCCCTCAGAAGGACTGTAAATCCAATGTCAGGCCTTCAGAGAGGCACATTTGCAACCGCAACGTCACACGCCACTTTGCAACACTTTCCTCATTGTCTGCAGCGAATGCCAACCGCTCAATGTCTGTACACCGCAGTAAGTGTAAGAAACAGTCATCAACCGTCTGAAGGTTCTAATGTAGGCTGCATCTCACCTTTCAGCACACTGGATTGGGAAAGCAGCTGCTGTCAGTCAGTTCTCTAAGGAGTTCCCTCTACATTGTGTAACGGTTGTGTTCTCCTGCTTAGACAATGCAAAACAATCTTACAATACCTGGATAGGTGTTTTACTTTTCAGCTATTCAGATGATAGCAATCTGAAGCCTAAAGCCACAATCTATACGCCGCGTAATTGCATTGGTTGAGGCATGCAACACCTGAGCAGGGAAATGCCCCCTTCCAAGTGGCAACTGCCTGCTTCTCTGTGCAGTTAAAACTTAGCAGGTGAATTTCCTGTGTAGAAATGTCCTTGTTTGGCATGCAACAGAAATACACAGCACAAGAACCAGAGGTCATCATTATCAGTTAGCCTAACTGAGGGAATAACAAAGATAAAAGGCTTTATTTACCCTCACCCTTAGAGATGCGAGTCCTACCTAAGGTACACCCTGAACGACGCCTTCAGGGGGCACAGAAACACGACATTGCGTTGGGCAATATGTACAGACCAAACCAACGCCATTAGGCTTTTCAAATGGCACATCCCTTTTTTTGCCTTGTGACACTGACCCCACCCTTTCCCAGACTCAAGCAGGACACACAACATACGACCAAACACATCCGTTGCATTTCCCTGGTGTTGTCCCTCCTTGAGGGGTGTTGGGTCTTTTCACAACCCTGCCCCGATTTTCCTGTCTCCCCCCGGCGCCCCCTCTAGGTCGTCCTCAGAGAAGGGACTGTGGGGGTTGTAAACGAGCTCCGTTGTGTGCTTCGGAAAGTCCGTAGAACGTTGCAAGCCCATGGTAACAGCAAACCCGCGTGAAGCCTCTTCCTCCTCCTCTTCCTCCTCCTCCTCTTCTGCTTCTAGATCGAGCTGTCCCTGATCGTCCGGAGTGAACGCTTGTCTATTTACGGACCCTTTGTCGCCGGTTGGTTTGGCCCCGGTGCGTAGTTGCTCCACCTCCGACTGGACGGAGGCGGACGCCTGTTCCTTGGCCTTGCGGCTGCGTTTCCACTTCATCCGCCGGTTCTGGAACCATATCTTCACCTGTGGAGAGACACAACGCTGTCAGCCAGCCACTAACCCAGGGTTTGGGGTCCTACCACCAGTCCTCTTCCGCCACTCTCAGCCTAGTACCTTACGGCAAATTGTCGTTGTACTAAACAGCAATGAATAAGGCAAACAACAAACAGCAGAGGGATTCAATCAGCGTGACGGTGCCAACAGTACCTGTATCCCTATTCCACATCATGACACTGCCCTTTCAACTCAGTTAGACAGACGGCATCCTGGGGATTTTAGGACTTCACTCGTTTAGACAATTGAGGATTTCAGGACCACCAAGAACCTTTGACTCTAAATACCCCCAAAATATTTAAAATCGTTTGGAAAGGCGATTGTTTAAAAACAAATGGGTTTCCTGTGGACTTGTACTTGTTAAAGTTACTTTCGATCGAGCAGACACCTGCAGCGCATACTGAGATCACAGTCACCGCTAACACGAGAACTTCTTCAAATTGAATCACGGTAATTGACTCAGAATTGTCTTGATAGGATTTAGATAGAGCCGAGGGGTGTACTTCATGGAGTTGATCTCCAATCGCCATATGAACGGATTCATTAGGGGTGGTTTTGGGGAATAGACGAGGCAGTGACATGCGAGAGCTGTAATACGCTGCATTATTAAAGTAAGGATCGCTGCTGTGCCCCATCAAATCCCACTCCCGTGACTATTGTAGCACGCACCCAGGAGGACAGTAATGTAATGGAGTAATGTAGAACGCACACAGGAGGACAGTAATGTAATGGAGTAATGTAGAACGCACACAGGAGGACAGTAATGTAATGGAGTAATGTAGACATACACAGGAGGACAGTAATGTAATGGAGTAATGTAAAACGCACACAGGAGGACAGTAATGTAATGGAGTAATGTAGACATACACAGGAGGACAGTAATGTAATGGAGTAATGTATAACGCACACAGGAGGACAGTAATGTAATGGAGTAATGTAGACATACACAGGAGGACAGTAATGTAATGGAGTAATGTAGAACGCACACAGGAGGACAGTAATGTAATGAAGTAATGTAGACATACACAGGAGGACAGTAATGTAATGGAGTAATGTAGAACGCACTCAGGAGGACAGTAATGTAATAGAGTAATGTAGAACGCACACAGGAGGACAGACAAGGGCTGAAATACTTCATCAATCGTGTATAAGGGCACACACAAATCGCGGTTCTGTTTCTTTTTAGATATTTTTGTTCCCAGGTATGTGTACGCTTTATCTGACAGGAAAGTGTGCATGAGACTTCCTCCTGAAAGAGCAGAGGGGTGAACTCAAACCCATGCAGCAGTGTGTGTGTGGCTTAAAACGTGTGAACATCTAAGGCCTCCCAGCCTAATTTCTCTGTCCTTACCCCTAACCAAAACCTAACCCTAACCTCAATAACAGTAATGCCTAATGGTAACCTAACCTTAAAACTAACAAGCAATGCCGGAATTTAAGTAACCAAAATTGCTAACCCTGTTTTGGTGTGTTTCGTTGTTTTCATGAAGGTACAGACAAAAACAGAGGCAGGGGGATAAGAATATAGAAGGAGTGAAAAGGAAGTGGAAAGACGGTTGGCCGAGGAGGAGTGAGGAGCTTAAACCGCTACACAAGGTTCCAGCACATCCCAGTTGTGTGTCTGACCCTACGTCACCACAGACCCAGGCATTAACATTCCGTTTTTGGGGATCGCTGTTAGGTTTCCAAATAAGGGCAGTTTTTTCATGTTTTACTGTCACTGTGAAGAAACACAAGCCCGATGTCACCTTCGCTTCCCTTTTACCTGTGTTTCCGTAAGCATGAGGGAGGTGGCCACCTCAAACCGCTTGGGTCTGGAGAGGTACTTGTTGAGTTTGAACTGGTTCTCCAGCTCCAGGAGCTGCTGGCTGGTGAAGGCTGTTCGTGGCCTACGACACTTCCCCAGGAGACCAGACTGGGGTGCTGAAAGGGTTGGAAAGAGGTACGTGGAAGGAGAAAGCAAGGGAGAAGGAGGGAAGGAGGTCAGAGACGGGCCAAAATAAAATTATTGATTGTGGGTCACTTTCAGGAACATTGGGACAAAGGGACAAAATGACTCTGGTATTCATAATAGTAGCTTCACTAAGCAAAGAGTTACAGTTTGCAGGATAAGAATGCTTCAGTGTTCTTATTGGTGTAAAAATACCAAATGATACTGGACTTTATTAGTCCTTGGATCAAGGACATGTGAAGTCTAATATAATTTTGTGGAAGGAACACACACAAACAAAAGACACACCTGCACACACAAACACACACACACAAATGCCGGCACTCAACACTATCATCAAAGCTATACTCCAGTTTATTGTTGATGAGACGACATGGCAAAAGTGGGTGCCATGGCAATAAAACCCCCAAGCACACCATTAACTTAATGAAAATTCGATGAACGCTTTGGAGATTTTATTGATGAACTAACAGAATATTTTAGGTATTTGTTTATAGTTTGCTCCTCCACACAAAGACAATTTTCATCGGGTCGACATTTATAGCAATATGAAAAGGCCTAAAATAAAAAGATGATACTAATTAATATTAAATCAATGGAAGATTGTTTAGCTGCTACACATAGGTTGATAATAACCCCATACCATTTCATAACATATACAGAGTATGGTATAAAATTGTTTTCGACATAATGGCCTAACAATGGCTGAGTAACGTTTTTGCAATAGGACATGCATTTAGTATTTTCCCAAGGCAGCATTTTATTAAATGATGTATAAGGTATTATTATTTGTAGCTCTAGTTCAATGTTTCATATTAAAAAACAAAATTATTATAACTCAAATTCGACAGATTTTATAGTGAGTGTAATAATATATCAATATATGTTTTTGTGCTTGGATTTTTTGCTGGGATTTTCATAAAAAATCCATATTACTGATTGTAATTGTCTAAACTAGCGTAAACGTAATTACAATATGACACTATAATAATAATAATGCATTCTTGGCGGCAATCAAAAATGCAGTAATGCCAATATTAAATACGAGCTGGTTCTTTGATAATTGCACTATTGTTGTCATGGGTATCAAATAGCCTGCGTTTTTAATAATTTTACACACCATGTCAACATTAATTGCACATTTCATCTAAGAAAATATATTACAGTTATAAAGTTTCCTAGTGGCAAATTACCTCAAATAAGCTTGTGTGTGCGTCTGTATGGCTGTATTTACTTTTCCCTCACCTTTGGATCACATTCAATGAGGAACAATACGTGATTTTACAACACCTCTAGGCGGTTGGGTTCAATGCTTTGGGAGAGGTTAAGTTATCAAACAATCCCTTCCCTACCAATAAACATCTGGTATCTTGGGGTAATTTAATTGCCTCAGTGAAACCGCCACACCTATTTAAAACATGTTAGATTATAGCGATAAATTCTAGCATTGCATCTGTCTGATAATTTGTTTATAGGTGTACTGACAGTTGGACCCGATTTATAAAACTAATTTCTATAGAACCATAATAGTTTAGGATAAAATACTTACAACTGTAATCTGGAAGACGTGGTATCATCATGCCAGCTCGGATCCAATGCTCTAGCGGGAGAGATCCTGCAATTGCAGCCGCCTTCAGGTGGTCTGGGTACGGCTGGGTTAACTGCGTGAACCCGGAGTAGGCAAAGGCAGGGTGCTGCCCACCCAACGCGGAAAGTGGGTACAAATGGGCAGGGTACATTTGGGGCAGCGAGGTGAGTGCTGGGTGAGCGAGGTTTAGCAGCCCCGGTTTTGGTATTATCCCGGTTTGAAGTTGGATAGGCGTCCCTTGAGGGGAAGGGGTGTCTGTTCGCAGGCAGGACGCCGGACTGCCCGCAGGACTGTCGCTGCTTAGACCCGGGGAGAGGTCTCGGTTTCCCCGGTGTGTCTCGTCTGCCAGTAGAGCATCGATTCGAAAATTCTTCGATTTCTCCATTCTGCACGTCCTCAGGAATACTGCCGCGAGCTGATCAAAAGTCAGACCTGCCAACGTGCACTTGTTCAGTGCGTCAGATCGCATAAAGATTCGACCCTAATCTTCTGTTTTAAATGCCTATTTTATCGTTTGACAAAAGTCACTCTAATGATGCCTGTGCAGCCATCTTGTAATTAAAATAATTCACAGTAATGATGAATACGATTTTGACATTCAAGGCAGCGGTGGCCAAATTTCTATATGCGACACGTAATAGCTCATCCCGTCTCTATGACCTACCTGTAGCAGTTTAGTAACCGAAATGTCAAGAGCCTAAAATATAGGACAACAACGTAATAGAACAAAATACTCAATTGCGATGTTTTACAGGTGTCCCATTGCATCCCGCAGTCCTCTATCAAGGCATTCACATTACAAGATGACTAAGTCTTGGTATTTAATAGAAAGTTTTTCACTACTTCACGCGCGGTCTCTCCACCCCTGTTGCTGTCTGATCTGTGATTGGCTCTTTCAGATGCTGGTGGGGTGAGTTTAGTGGACAGTTTTCTAATTAACTAATTACTCTCTCATTTCCACGCGTTCCAAGAACACTGAACCGGCCAAACGCGTTTCATGCCTGAGATGTGCCCAACCTCTGTTGGAGAGAAACAACACTTAGGGACATTCGCTTTTTATATTGTTCATGTTAGTCTGTATTTAAATAGGCCTGCAACAGATAATAAGATAGGTCTATGTAAGCGGGCGACAACATAACAAACCCTGATACACATCGATATAGTTATAATAATAAAGACCACTTAAAACTAAAATGCCACACTCGGGTTATAATATTTACAATTATTATGATTTAAAAAATACTCTTGTTTTATATATGTGTAACAGGAGACGCATTTAACTCATATTTATATATATATATATATATATATTATGATACACCAAATTAAATAGATTTTCATTTTATGTTCGGTGTTTCTATTCAGGAAGGAAATTCATATGATTTATATTTTAATTACAACATTATTAACGATTTGCTTATTTTAAATCCGATGGTTCTCTACAGGCTGAGAACCAATGCAATACAATTTTACGAGCTAGAATTATACATAAACCGTAAAATAGTGCATTAACAAATGTGATTTAGCATTGAATATATAAGCCACACTTATTGCACGCGTCTTCCCATGTCATTGCCTAATTCAAAGTACCCCTTGTTAGGCCTATTTAAGTTAGGCCTTTAGACCCGCAGCATAGTAATTATATAAATGCATGGTTGAATAGTGCATTGAGAACATCTCAAATAATTCTATGCCATGTGGGCTTTTCATAAATCTATGCATGTCAGACACTTTGTTAGAGTCAGCACAGTAAAATGTAAACTCCAAAAATAGATATATTTTTAAAGACAGTGTGCGTCTCAGGCTTGAACGAATTTGCAACCATATGTTGATTATTTCAATGCATTTGCTATATTCTGGAAACCTTTGCACGTGTCTCATGCCCACAACCTACCGCGTGAAACAGACAGCAATTTGTCGGACTGAGGACAAATGTGTCAGGTGCGTAAACGAAACCAGACTTACTAGGTCGTCATCAAATAATTTCCTTCAAAACATTGTAAAGCAGTAAGCAATTCCCAAAAGAACAATTATCCAGATTTTAGTTTGCAACCTGAGATACACTATTTATCTGTTCATGCGGCATTTTGCCGGTGGCGGCGCGAGTCGCACGCACAAAACAAGTGGTAAAGGTGACATTTGCGTGATTGGTTTTCTATTGCTCGTCTGCCAGTCACGTAAAGGATCTCATGTCACCGTGTGGGACTGAGGGTCAGTTAACCTTTTTGGAGTAGGCGCCCTGATGTGAGCCAAGCAGATTACTGCCTGGGAAGGTCTCCCACTCAAAGTACGAGTTGGGAAGGTCTCCCGACTAAATGTCTGAGGTTGGGGGAGCGGGGAATATGTAGCGCACCTCTAACTTTGTACAGTAGGTACAATGCAATTAGTAAAATCAGTCACACTATTAAATTCTACTTAATAAACCACAATTCATTCATAATACTGTGAATATGTAATTATAATTAACTTATATTTTTGCGTTCTCTTCTGGTTTGTACGAAATCGGTAAGAATAGTATGAAACCAGTCTTCAGAAGGTAAAGGGGTTTAGTCTGGACTCTTGGTTGACAGTGCTGGGGGATGAGTAATGTATTGATGCTTGAGTGCCAAATTAACACAAATGTAAAAGGTTTAAGCCATCAGGTGCCAGCTTTAGGAAAAAGAGGAAAGAAGAGGAGAAGCGCAAAAGAATAAGGTATGCAGCTATGTCATCTCTTTGTGTGTATAATATTACGCATGTAATGACATAGACTAAAAACAGCGCTTGACTTGGGATAAAATAATTGCAGGAGCGGACAAATCGCACATATGTTCATGAAAATGTAGGTGTTAATAAGTAATTGGAACCGGAACGCTGTTTGTCTATAATTATAAGTAATCTGTATTTCAATGCGAAGGGGCCCTTCTGGAAGATCTGAGCACCTACATGCCAGGATAAGGAGCAGTCTAGGCTTTGGGCAATATATATTTTTTGTTAGCAATAGTGCGAACATTCGATTGTCTTTTTTATTTGTATATTACAAGTTGTTTTAATTCAGCTATGTTGCTTCTTTTTTATATTCATAAGTTTTTGTATATATTTTTATATTTATATGGGGGGGGGGGG
>JACXGK010002538.1:0-10541 GCA_016801125.1 Novumbra hubbsi | reverse complement strand
CGCACTGGATAAGAGAGTGTACTAAATGACTTAAATCTATAACCTTGCATAAAATGACACAAATAGCCTTACCCATTACATAATGCATTATATAAAGATACCCAACACACCATAAATGACACTTTTTTGTCACTGTTTTGACGTATTTTCTAAAGCATAAATGCTTGAGTCACAGTATTAAATGTCTTTGCATAATCTTTTTAAATTAATTAATAAAGCAACCGATAGATAATAAAAATAGACTTAAATTCCGTAAATTCAGACATCTATTACTATTATTATATAAATAATTTATACATCTTTTAAACGATTATAACAATAAAATCCATGCTCTGTTCAAGGTCTCAAACCTCACATATTAGGTATATTTTAGTTATATTTAGGCCTGTCAATTTGTTTAGAATAACACTATATTCATGCAATCAATTAATTGAATGTATTTTATAAACCACGTCAGTAAATGTCACAAAGGGCCTTTAAATGTTCCCACTCCATGGAGAAAATAAATTCCTAAAGCCCTCAGAATACTTACTAAAGATTATTGCAAAATGTTCCATTATTAGTAAAAGTAGGCTAATCATACAGGCTACCAGATCGCTACACATACAACCGCAGCCAAGGATGCCTCGAGAATTGAAAGGGAGGTGGACTAGGCTCGTAAATCCAAGGGATGGCGTTCTAATCCGAAATGCTCTAAAAAAGAAATTGAAATCAGGACTAGGAAGATGCATAAAACGCGTAAATGGTCTCCTCTCCCGTAGACCGTCGCTCACCGCGAGGTAGTGCGTGGATATTATTGTTGCGCATGACCCCTGGAAGATTGGAGCTGTGACACGCCGGTGGCGACCGTGCTATGCTCCCCAACACATCCCTCCAACCCCCTCCTCTCCCTATCACCCAGATTACCCGCTGTCGCCAGGTCTGATATAGAGCTAATTTGCTCCAGGGAAATCAGGCGCCGCTGCACGAGTGCTTTCGGGCTATTCCTACCAACCTCTTCCCCTCGCGCCTCGTTTCCTTGCTTTTATGATTTAAAAGTAATTTAAATAGCCGAGCCGCGGGTAAATCCGTCATCCACACCCTGTGACAAAGGTGCACAAATTAAATTGAATCAATGCTCGAAATGGCACCGCTGGCCCTGATGTCAATTCCCCAGGTTTGAGCACTTTAATAGGAACGCTCAGCTCCTTGCATTGTGCGCACGGTACTGCGCGCCCACTATTCCACCTTGAAACAAACATGCGTGGGCCTTCAGATCAAATACTCTCTACTCAGTGGCAAAACCCTACAGGCTGCAACATCGGATGGTTGCAGTCTGGACTTTCGAGGCCGGAGTCTGTAATCGGTGTGCGTAAATCCAATTTTACGCACGAGTCTTATTAAGTAATAAATGCACAATTTAGATATGAGTCGAAACTAATTAGACACACGATCTGAAATGTGTATTTGTTCTGTGTCAACATTGAATACAGATATGAAGACCAAAGAAACTCTATTTCACCACTTTATTTTGATATTCATTAATCATCATAACCTTCAACTAGCACAGAGATATCTGACGATATTTGATAAGAGTCATTAGGACAATACACAAACACCTGTGGGCTCACTAGCAAGCGTTCCCCCAGAGCTGCTCTTGCCTGTAGCACAATAATGTTTAGCATTTGCCAGTGGGGACAGACCGTCTTCTAAAATCTGTATTATGGTATATATGATTTCCCAGAGGCAATGAAGTATGCCTCAATCAACGAATGTGGTAAAGAGATACGCTTTTTTCAATCTTACCAATGAGGTAAATACCTAAAAAATATTTATGTTTGTTTGTGCATAGTTTGATTAGTAATGCTTTGGAGTACAAATATATATATATTTTTTTAAAGTAATCCATATACGAGCATCATCTTTTAAAGCATTTTACTTGTTTCTCCCCCAGTCCTCAAGACACTCAACCAGCATGTCTACCACAGCAATTTGCAACCATACACTATCCCATCTGTTTTGCGATTAGTGGGACTATAATTTCTTATTCAATGGGACAATGAATAAACACTTCTAGGATGTTTATGGGCTTTGACAAAGGAGGAGAGTAATGGTGCTGCATCAGATCACCTGGCCTCCACAATCACCTGACCTCAACCCAATTGAACAACAGGAAGCCCCCAATTAGTTCTCTGTTCTATCCCTGCGTGGAAATGACAGTGAACCCGTATATACGAAAATTACATTTACTACCAAAATCACTTTTACATTCAAGAAGTTATTAATAAAACGGGATTGTTTCCAAGATTTCCTTTTCTGTCTCAAATACCAGATTTGAACATTTGCAACCCTAACAGATGGTTTGGGATGAGTTCAGCTGCAGGGAGAAGAAAAAATAACCAACAAGTCCTGAGAATATGTGAGAATTCCTTCAAGACGATTGGAAAAGAATTCCAGGTGACCACCTCATGTCTGTTGAGCAAATGTAGAGAGCGTGCAAAGCTTTCATCAAAGCAAAAGATGTCTACCTTGAAGGATCTAAAATATAAGTGCATTTTGATATGTTTGGTTACATAGTGTCAAACAAGTTATTTCATAGTCTAAAGTATTCAATATTGTTCTACAATGTGGAAAATAGTAAAATAACCTTTTCTTAAATGAGTAGGTATGTCTAAACATTTGACCGGTACTGTACCAGCACCTCATATTAGGAGCCATCATCTATGGGTTGTCTCTCTAGTCATGTGTTCCCTGTACCCAGAGCCCACTCCATCTTTTTGGGGACCTAGTGATCCCTAAGAGGTTGGTGGCCCCCTAGCGGTTGGTGGCCCCCTAGCGGTTGGTGGCCCCCTAGCGGTTGGTGCCCCCCTAGCTGTTGGTGGCCCCCTAGCGGTTGGTTACCCCCGGCTTCCGCTTGTTTTGCTTATGCAAGGAACGTTTCCTGCCTGGATCATCTGGAACTGGTTTGAAATGGCAAATAATTCACATAATACTACCTGTTAATGCGGAGTTGCAGTGATCAGGGTTCTTTCAATCTGTCGATGACAACCGTTAAATGTCTGTTTGTCTGGAAGAGGCTGTGCTCAACTGAAAAATCGGTTCTAAAAAGAAGCACAAACACACAAGTGTCTACTGATAATGTTCCTGGAATGCACACACATAAAGATCCACCCTCACCCATAAAGCAGTAATTTATAAAACACTTATATATATATAAAACAATGTGTTTCCTATATCCACAAAACACCTGTCGCCTGCAGGATATTACTGCCCTTTGAGCAACATACTGTGCTAACTAACTAGCTCAAAACAACGCTTGAAACTAGATTTCACGTAACAGGCCCTGAACACCGTAAAACATAGAGCAGGGTGGCCACAGAAATCCTAATACATGACTTGTTGCTTCACCCACGCAGTGTTTGGTTAAGTGATTGGACATGCAGGGCAAATACAACGTAATACAACGTAAAACATGTTAACCAACAACAGAATGAATATAACACAGCTGTCCTCTTGATACCATCGGTGACAAATGTGTACATCAGTATGTACGTCTCAGTGTTAGTCGGTAAACACAAGGATTGTGCCTGATCCTTCCATCCACACTGTAAAAGAGAGATAAACAAAAGAGATACACAATCCAACATACAGTTGCATGGAAGACAACAAATGAATGCATTGAGAATACTGGCTAGTGCAAAAGCACGCGTGAGTAACGTATCGAGGAACGTCATAAGCCTTTTGTACATATACATAAAATGAACATTAGTTTTTTTTTACAATGCGTGTCTTGTTTTTTCTAAAACTAGCTAACACTGCAGGACGGTCAGAAGGTGACAAGAAAAGACTGTTGACATCCCACCAAAGGTCCCAGTGACCACTTCTTTTGAGCAGGGGCCCATAGGATTCTAGTGAAAAGTAATGCTTTTTTAATAGGGTGCCATTTGGAACTCCTGGAGTGCGTTCGCAGGTATCAGCAGGTCATCGCCTCTCCTCTGCAACCCCGGTTCTGATAGATGGGTTGGGTTCAACCGTGGTCTTTTTATGAAGTGAAAATCAGCTCTCCATCTGTTTCCTAATTATACTAATTCCACACCGTTAGAGCTGCTCAGTAAATCACCACAGAGCCCTTCATGCCAGACCTTGACTCCCTAATTAATGTCATCTCATTAAGGGGATAAAGGTAATTTATTAGTCTCTCCCCATTTCTTTCTGCTTCTCTCTCCCTCAATCTCTCTCTCTCTGTCTCTCCTTCTCCCACTCTGTGTCTTTTGCCAGTCATGTTTAAACTTATATCAAGCTTTGCTGCATGTAGGCTAGACGATGGGAAGGAATCTCCATCTTTCTCTCTCCCTCCCCCTCTCACTATCTCCCCCCATCTCATCTTCCCCTCTCGTCAGTGGTTGAAGGTGATGGGTCGTCTTCAACAGGTGTGTGTCAGCGGTTTCAGAACGTTATCAGTGAGGAAAGGACATCGAAATGGGCTTATGGGCTGAAACTCAACCCAGATGCCGTCTCCCTCAGTCTGTCCATCACGGACGTGCCTTCTGCACTTAGCAGGGTGAACGCACGCAAAGCAGCTGGTCCTGATGGTGTTCCTGGGCGTGTGCTTAGATCATGTGCTGGGCAGCTGGCTGGGGTCTTCATGGACAACTTCAATCCGTCACTGTCCCAAGCGGTTGTCCCCACGTGCTTTAAGACCACAACCATTGTGCCAGTGCCAAAGTTGTCGACTGTGTCAGGCCTAAATGACTTCCAACCTGTTGCACTCACCCCCACGGTCATGAAGTGCTTCGAAAGACTGGTCTTGGCTGATTTTAAGGCCTGCCTCCCTCCAACTTTGGACCCACCCCAGTATGCCTACCGCCCTAATAGGTCTACTGAGGACCCCATCTCCACTACTCTTCACTCTGCCCTCACCCACCTGGACAAAACCAACTCATATGTAAGGATGCTGTTCACTGACGTCAACTCAACGTTCAACACGGTCTCCCCCTCTAGACTAGTTACTAAACTCCCGACCTTGGGATCAGCCCCTCTCTCTGCAACTGGACTCTGGTCTTTCTTACCAACAGACCCCAGTCTGTCAGGTTAGACAACCTCACCTCCTCCACCCCGACCCTGAACACTGGTGTCCCAGAGGGCTTTGTGCTTAGCCCACTCCTGTACTTTCTTTTCACCCATGACCGCGTCCCTCTGCACAGCTCCAACACCATTGATAAGTTTGCGTACGACACTACGGTGGTCAGCCTACAGAGAGGATGTCAAGTACCTTGTGGCTTGGTGGGCAGACAACAACCTGGCCCTCAA
Organism: Novumbra hubbsi; assembly: GCA_016801125.1. Classification (NCBI taxonomy): domain Eukaryota; kingdom Metazoa; phylum Chordata; class Actinopteri; order Esociformes; family Umbridae; genus Novumbra; species Novumbra hubbsi. The sequence goes on along the minus strand of JACXGK010002538.1, from coordinate 5,252 downwards.
CACCAAGAAGACCAAAGAACTGATTGTAAATTACAGGAATTCTAAAGGCTGCATCCATGCCCCAGTCCTCATGGGACCACGGTGGAACTTGTGGCCAGCTTCAAATTCCTGGGTGTCCACATCTCTGATGACCTCTCCTGGTCCTTCAACACCTCAAGCCTGGTAAAAAAAGGCGCGGTACGGTTTAAGGAAGATAAACAAGGCCCGCCTATCTACAAACATCCTGGTAAACCTTTACTGCTGCATAGTCGAGAGCATCCTGACTAAATGTGCCACAATTTGGTACACCGGTCCTTGCAGCGGATGGGGAAAACCGCCCAGCGCGTCATTGGTGTCCAGCTCCCCGCCATCAAAGACCTCCAGCACAAGCGCTGTCTGCGGAGAGCTCGTGGCATCATCAGAGACCCCTCACACCCAAGTCACAAACTGTTCGCCCCCCTGCCATATGGCAAACGGTACCGGTGCTCTTTTTTGCACTTCTGGTTGGATGCTAACTGCATTTCGTTGTTCGGTACCCATACTGTTCAATGACAATAAAGTTGAATCTAATCGTATTTCCTGCGGTGTCATCACAAAACCTGAGGTAATTAGGAGATTGCTTGTGACTATATTGGGGGCAAAAACAGGTAGCCTAAACTGTGTTTTAATTTAATGAACAAATAGATGTGAAATTTAACAAGCATGAACATATTAGTGGAAGGGGGGGGGTTATCAGATCCTATGTTTGTGGTACAGGCGTCTGGGACTGTATAGGTGCATTCCATATTTCAACAGTATGACAAAGGTTCAGGTAATATCAAATAATGGGCACTGGAGCGCTGGTTACCCCTTATAGTAAAATGATACTTATAGGATTTTGTAGCCTGTTGAAGGAACCAGTTGATGACATGTGCAGACAACTATTAAGTAATAAGTGCATATCAGTCTGACAGACTAGCATATTATTCCCAGACAAAAAGTTCAAAAGGTCAGATTCCTTCCTGAAAACGGTCTAATCTAGCAGGCTTGATTGGGACACGGACACTCCCTGTTCCTCTCCTCCTCCGTTCTCCCACAGCTCTTTCCTCTCTCCCTCCCGCCGTCCCTTCCCACGTCTCACCTGTTTGTTTGTTTTTCCAGGCAGGCAACAAAAGCCCCTTTCACACCCTCAGGGCCGCTGGTGAGTTTATTGCCTTTTAACGGGTCCCTCCTGCTAACAGCTTGGGTTTTACTGGCCTCCATACAAGGGCCCCACTGTATACGGCGGCGCTGATAGCCGATAAACACTTCTTATCAGGCACAACAAGGCATCACCACTTTCACCATATCATCCCATCCTCACATTATCTCGCCACTTCTGAGGACAGAGGACCGCCGAACACTTTGAGGACCTCCGCCGCTGCATTCCGTCTCGTCCGCAAGTTCTCTCCGTTTTCCTTTTGTTCTGACCCTCGCCGGGGGAGAGTGTGACGGCACGTACGCATGCACTGTCTCACACACATGCACGCGCGTGGGCATGGCTCACACCTCAATCTTTCTCCCGATCTCTCAGCCAGTATATCGCGGTTAATGGTACTCTCCCCATTCGTTTTATAGCCTTTGATAGTGTTCTCTCATGGTGTGCGTTCATGCACTCCTCTGACCTATGGGAACATGACTGTCAGGGATCGGGTCAAGTGCACTACGTAGGGAACACGGGTGCTACTCAGGACACGAGGCAAAGTCATTAACACTCTGTTAACCTGCCTTATTGCCCAATTTAGCTCCAGTCCGAAACCGACGTTTACTGAGGGGAGAGAGAGAGACGGAGGAGCGAGACAGGCGGACCTACCCTAATCTCACCCTCCATCAATGATTGAAAATGATTACAGTTAATTTGTTTGACCGCATATCAGTCTACTGTTCAGTCAGTGACATCAAATAAAATGCAGGAGCATACAGCCGTGAGGAAATCATTTCTGAGAAGCCTTGGCAGCTGGTGTTTTAGATGGCTACAAAGGCTGACACACATATGCACTTACACGCACACACACAAACACACACAAGCCCGCACACACCCATAGACAAACACACTTTATCAATTCCCTCCTTGGGGACAATGAGCCCCCATTCTTTCTCTCAATTACTCTCCTTTCTTTCATTGTTTGGTTAACACGTAAAACGAGGTCCAATTGAACACCTCCGCCGCGACAATGAGGAGCAGACACCAGTGCAGCTTGATTAATGGCGGGAAAGACAGAGAAAAGACCGCGCATCTACGGTGCGTGCGCGCGCGCGCGTCTGGAACAGAGACTCGTGTGGAATTGAGTAGGTTATACGTGAACATCTGTTGCACTTTGGACAATGCAAACATTTGAACCAAGCGGCTGAGTTGTGGGAGGTGGCTACACAACTAACATCAGCATTGGGCTCGGGTTGTATTCGGGTTATTGCTGTAGGTAAAAGAAATACAAAATTATAATGCTTTTTTGTGTAAGCAGGCTAATCATTGTCTAGCAGTAATTCTGTCAATTCTTACAAATGTGTCACCTCGTATGAAAACTGGTACTGAATCACAGGAGATCTATTGATTTATCAATTGGCTTGTCAACAAACTAATCGAACGGTATGAAGTTTTGTCAATCTTTGAAATGGTTGCAGGGGTAAATCAAATCTCTGAAGCTTTTTGTGATGGCTTTAAATGGATCAAGTGGCCAAATGTCATAATCTTTTTGACAAGATGTGGGCACTTTGCTGGTTTGTTGTCGGGAGACCTTGACCCTGTTCAGGAAGGTTCAAATGCAACATAACATAACAGCTACAAAGCTAGGTATAAATTAATTGGGTAGAAAAAAATTACAATCAATTTCATTGGTCATGCCTGTTTAGCATGGATTGGAATGTGTTTCACAAAATATACATGAATAATGTTTATGTAGTGCACTTACCTGGGGGCACTTACCTGGGGCCTCATCCTTGCTATTTACATACCTGTCTAACTATTCATCCATCCCTCTGTCTTACTTCATCCATTACACCTTGTATAAGAGTGTCTGTTTAAAGAGGTCAAGGAGCTCATCTTTTTCAGTCCAGGTCTCTAATTGGTTTAACTGAGTGGACCCTCCTCATACAACCGGTATGTTTAATCAACAGCGCGGACTCTCTCCATTTGACTACAGGGTGAAGGGAAAACAATGTCAGGAAGTTGTAAATCATCCCACTGGACCACAAAAGGTTATCTTTTAACTTATGCATGTCAAGGACCCCCTTACGAATATATATTAAATTGCCTAAATAGAGTGCATTTGGGAAGTATTCAGACTCATCCACTTTCCCCACATTTTGTTATTACAGAAATGTAATATGTATTATTGAATACATTTGTGTGAACTACACACAATAAAATATTCCCATTTACAATTTCACCATTCTCAACCTCTACATTCATCCCTCAAGCCGTTTCCTTCCTCCCTCTACTTCCCGGTGGCTGCATTGACAATGCAGCATTATGGAAATAAATAGTTCCATTAGGCGCATTGTGCTCTGTCGTCAGGCCAACCACATAAGGTTATTAATGGTCCAGGCCTCTGCTTTGATTAAGACACGAGATTTATGACGAAACGCACGTTAGTCACACGTCTCCGGAACACATACGCGCGAGCGCACGAACTCACGCATCCTAGCGAAGGTCACTAGAACGATAGATTTTTTTCGGAACAATCTTTTCATGATTTACGCAAGACAAAGGATCCTAAAAGTATTTACAATTAAGGAACACAAAGCGACGTGAGCCGTAGGAGCGCGGAGGAGACAGAATGAGCATTGGCAAATATAGCTAATCGGAGCTAATTGGGACTGCAGTGCCACCTTCCTGCCCAGTCACCAGATGTCACAGTGCTGCTGCCCAATCACAGGGCTGCTGCCCAATCAGGCACTTAACGAGCCGCTGTATGGGTGTCTTACAATTACCATCTTACAGGCTGACCAGTGAGGACCAGGTAAGCATGTGTGTGTGTTTGTGGGGGCCCATTTATCAGGCCAGTTAACCCCTGGCAGGCAGTTGTAATGTAGAACGGGGACCAGGCACTTGCTCTAATTAAACCCCCCCCAACGGCAACCCCACCCTGGTCACAGGAGACAACCAGTCCACCCTCTCCACCTTCAAACCCTCTCCCCCACCTCTGTAATGCAAACGAACCGTCAGCAAACCAAGAGGCACAGATTGGGATTAATAATTTTATAATGTTTGTTATATCCACGACAAATTAAATGTGAAAGCGATGTTTGGACACTTTCTAGTTATGTCGGAGTTTGCAGTAAACCTGCATGGCAATGAACAATGCTTAAAAGGTAATTGAAAAAACTAAATCAAAAGAGCCAATTACAGCTAAAGGATGAGGCTGGAGAACATTCTTAAATACACACAGATCTCTGACTGCAACCACTGATATCCAGATTAAAATGATAGACCATCACTGACAGTTTTAAACATGCTTTAAAGACCAACAGTGTTTATAAACAATTACAGGCTTGTATGCCTGTTATGATTGATTATGACAGTTGACCTAAGCTTCTTATGCACTTATTTATTATATCTTTCAACAATGAATGGCTGTATATCATACCTTTAAAAGTAAATACATTATTTAGCAATCCAGGATTTCACATGTCAGGGCGGAGAACGAGGAAGAAGGAAACCTTTAACTGCTACACACCTAACTTGACATAAGCTTGACAAGGGCCTTCGAGTCAATCAAAATGCACTTTGATAATATACAAACATTTCAAAGCCAACCTAATCCTATTCACATCTAGTGTTTGAACAGGATTAATTAACACATGATTGCATTCCTTTTTTTTCCCCCCTGTATTTAAATACTCCTTGACTTCTTTAAGCTTTCAACAAACTACTTTAATGCTGACTTATGGTTTACATCTTTCCTGGTCATGTCGTTAACTGTAACAAATGTTTATGGTTGAAAAGAGTGGCATTGGAGCTCTAAGGGTGTAAGCTGGCGTGATACAGGTGACTGCCTTTTGTTCCATGGACCTGGGTTCCAAGGCGGATCTAAGCCAGGGGCATCTGTCTGGGTGACAGTTTCAAAGGGGCGGCCATCTTCACAGTATTCCTGGCAGTTGGGAGCCCTAGTCAGAGTCACTCTCCCGGTTGGTCGTGGAGTAAACATCCAATGTCCTCATTTGGAGATGTGGTTTAAGGTCAAATGCAGTTCAACACAGTCAAGCCTCTGGGGTCATGATCAGCTAATTAAAAAAATGGCCCCTTGTCATACCCC
>JACXGK010002537.1:0-53450 GCA_016801125.1 Novumbra hubbsi | reverse complement strand
GGTGTATTACTAGAAGCCTGTTGACCAGAGGTGTATTACTAGAAGCCTGTCGAAAGGGGTGTTTTAGTAGAAGCCTTTCAACCAGGGGTGTATTAGTAGAAGAATTTCGATCGGGGGTGTGCATTTAGTTTCAACCATATGTTAGGTTTTGTCTGAGTGGATGGTCAGGAGCTGAAATATTTGCAAAATAATTAGAAAACGTAACACATTACATTTGGCCACAACTGATGAAGGACTCCAAACAGCGGTGGCAGTAAACAGTATGAAACATGGGTTAAGTACTCCGATTAAGACAATGTTAATTCAGTTAATTATTCACTACGTCGGGGATGCCAAATGAAAAACTGCCCGTCCTCCTGTGACCCAATTATCCTCAAACTGAGCGTTTGCTAATCACTCAAGTGTCCTAAGTCGGCATGCTCCAGTCTGCCCAGGGCCCACATTGGGACCGTTGGGCGAGGTGGCCTGCTTTGGGACTGTGGCAAAGGCAAGGGGGAATGTATTTCTACGGCACCTTGCATACACTGTGATAACTCAAGGAGCTTTACATAACGTTCTTGTTCTCACACCCTCCCTGATACCCTCGCAGTTTTATACCCTTTGAAAATCCTTCTGTGAATGCCACCGGTATAACTGTATCCCATTACATACACACAGCACATGTCATTACTACGCAATTCTATACATGTAATATATTACGCTATAAAATGGGTTTGACTCTTGGATGCCGATTGATAAATATCTGGGAGTTCTTCACCATAATCCCCACATTCCCCAGGCGATGTCTGTTAAATTCCTTTGGGCTTATCAACATGCATTCAGAGTCCGACCCCCCATTTGGCAAGTTAGACGTGGATTCCCTTGGAATCAAGTGGATGCACAATACCCCCCCATGCTACTAGTTTAAGATATGATTTGCAACAGTAGGGGTTTGTCTAATCCCCGAATCACAGAAGTAAATGATGCGTAATTCCGTCGGCTTTACTCTGTATCTGCCTGCAGGAGACTCGGGTTTGTCTAAAGACCCCAAATGTCTTTCTCTACTTACTCCACAAGGTGCATCTTTTATTTCGGTGATTGTGATCCACCGAGTGTCACATCGACGTGACAAGACGAATTCTCACAAACGTTAACTGTGGTAACAAGCATGGACCACTGCTTGAGGTACAGTGTTCAATTTGGGCACAAAACCTTTGTGACTCCCTGGACCGTGTAGGCATTTAATATGTTCGCTCAGCTGGGAAAGTCTTTGTCTTAACTTTTTGGCCAAACCGGGTAAGTGAGTCTTGAATGAATATTGGATTCTGTTTCACACGCTACAGTTTATCGGAGTAGAGGAAGTGAGATCTGGTGGTCCCATTGCTCGTTGTGCGGGTTCCTTCGATTGGCAACGGGTGGCAACTGTCCAGTCTTGAATGGTGTCTTGGCAAAAGACATCATTGAAACTGTCGCTTTGTCTCGGTTCAAGCTCAGCCTATTGAAAAAAAGACAATTTCAGCTGCTGGACATTTTCTGTTGTCTCCAGCTCTCTGTGATTTAGTCCCTGCCCTAACTCCATCCCGGATGAGGACCGTCATTACCGTCAATACGGCAGATATATTAGGTTGGAAAGTAGCAAGCCCCCTGGAAAAGAGTGAGTTATATATTGGGTTGGGAAAAGGGTAAGCCATGTATAAAGTCTCTTATTATATGGGTTGACTCTGATCCTGGACATAAAATAATCAACTGCTGTGAGTTAGAAGGTCTGGGTTCAGTTTACATCAGCAACTGTCAAAGCACAATGTTCTTTTACCAAAACCCCCAGCCTCTTCTGTCCTCTCACTCGGTCCTCTCTACCTATAACATGTAATGTGACTGGTCCTCTCTATCTATAACATGTAATGTGACTGGTCCTCTCTATCTATAACATGTGATTGGTCCTCTCTCTATAACATGTAATGTGTGTGTTTTTTTCTTCCTATAATAGGCAATGTTACTGTTCCTCTCTCTATAATATGTAATGTGACTGGTCTTCTCTACATAACATAGAACATAATACATATAATATATACCCAATAATATTTTATATCACCGGTCCTCTCTCTGTGATGTAACGTGGCTGGATCTCTCCTCATTACAAATAATGGTCCTCGCTCTAATGTGTCTCGTCTCAGTTGTTGATGACACCTCTGTCAATAATACTAAGACTAATTAGAAAATGTTATGTTTTTTTCTCTGATCAACTCGGCTCAGACATTTGTTTGCCGTTCAGTTAAGAGCCAGGTGGTGAGGTTGATCATGACTGTTGTGCATTAATGTGCCTGTGATGCAGGAAGTCAAGCAGGAAGTAAGAGGAGAATGTGTGGAAAGCAAGGTATGAGAAACAGAAATTGGTAATCACACTGGGAAATGTTTTGTTCCATAATCACCTATTGAAAGGAATGCACCACATTGTAGTTATTGATGGACACCCTGAGAAATGTATTTGAATCACAAATGAACAGCAAGCAATGTATGTACTGAACGCCAGGTAAATATCTACATAAGATCTTTGACTTAGAACCAATCAAAAACAGACATTTTCCTTGTGTGGTCTGCTTGCTAAACACAAACACAAACGCGCACACGCATAACTTTCCGGTTCAGCTTTGGTAAACCGGAAAACATACATTTACATGTCACTGCATAACAGGATGTGCAAAATTGCAAACGTGAGATCCTACTTGGTGACACAGTGATTAATTGTGTCCCCTCGCTTTTCTTCCCATATAAGCGGAATACATCCTCAGACATGACAAGGATTAATGTTTGTTTGATGCTTCCCATTAATACCTCCCATGTCAACGTTTATTATTCAAGCAAGGAAAACAATCAGACACTTAATGTTGTTTAGTGTACAAGCAGCTGCCCTCTGAACAGTAGTGATGGTAGGCCGTGTCCACAATGACGCCATGTCACTTGAGCGGAGCGTGACGTCTTGTGTCGGTATTTTACAGCGTTGGACCTGGGCCCTATGGGCCACTGCGTGGGGAATAGTGTTCATTTTGGGACACAGCCTTTGTGACTCCCTGGACTGTGTTCAGGCATAGGCCTTTAATATGTTTGCTCAGCTGGGAAGCAGTGAGGTTCAACAGATTTAAAGTGGTGAAGATCAGCACAACAGTAGATGAATGCAGAACTGTTGATTGTTTTATATGGCTAGAGAAAGAGAAGGAGAGAGAGTGAGAGAGAGAGAGAGAGAGAGGAGAGACAGGGAGGGAGAGCGAGAGAAAGAGGGAGGGAGAGAGAGAGAAAGAATGAGTGAGGAAGGGATAGACAGAGAGGGAGAGAGAGGGAGAGAGAGGGAGGGAACTGAGGGAGAGAGGTTGAGACACAGGGCTGAGTGGGTGAGACAGAGAGGGTGAGTGAGAGGAAGGGAGGCTGAAAGAGAGGGGGGAGAGGGAGAGAGAGAGAGAGAGGGAGGGAGAGAGAGGGAGGGAGGTAGAGACACAGGGTTGAGAGGGCGAGAGGGAGAGCTTTGGCATTTAGGAACACCAGCCCTCCGACGAACGTAAAGCACCAACACAGGAATTTGTAAACAACAACTGCACACAGATATGGCTCAGTTGGTAGAGCTTGACGCTTTGATTTAATGGTTGTGGGTTCCATTCCCACAGACAATCAGTATGAAACAAGTATGACACTGTATTCATTCAACATTGGAAGTCGATATGTAAGAGCTAAATTGAAAACTGCTTGGATTACTTTCCGGGATGCACAACCTTCTTAAATATATATATTTCCTATAAATTTAAATAAAAAAGATACTTATACATTCTATATGTTACCTGTGATGCTACATACCCTGTAATGATGTGATGCTGAATCAAAGTAATGGCTCAACATGCCTTACTCTCCATACGAGACCAGGTCTTTCCCTATTCCCTGATTGTTAAAGACATGTACGCTAAGTGTCTCAGTCCCAAAGGACAAACTATTCCTAATCCAGGAAATTACTCTCAGTCTAACATAAAAGTGTTTTAAAGCAGGAATACTGCTAGGGCACCATTTGGGTCCCAGAGTATTAAGAAAGGCAGGGCAAACCTGGACTGGCCATTTAAGGAGGCAAACCCTTAGCTTGCTTCACACAGTCCAACACCTGCTGAGATCATGAAGCCAACGCGTGCGGTTCAAATGGAACCCTTTTCCCCATTTAGTGCACTTTTTTTCACCGAAGCAGGTCGATAGTAGTGCGCTGCTCTGGTTTAGGGTGCAGACACATCAGCGATCATGTATTTACCGTTCATTAAAGCTGTGTGGTCTCTGACCACCGTAATTGATGCTAGTTGTCAGGTCAGATAAGTTTAGCTGAGACCACTGATATAGTGGGAGGCATCTGTAAGCTTTTAGTACACACTTTTCCTTGATTACTGTGCAATGAAATGAGACTGGTTTAAAGGTGGACATGAAATCCATAATTTCTTTGAATATCCATGAACGTATTTATTTTGAAACTGTGGGAGAACCATTCTTCAACAAACGTCTTACAAGGGTTCCTCAAAAACATTTTTCCAGAAACTTTGGGTGTCGTTTTTTTTAACAACCCCACCATTACCATAAGAGCAAACACAAAAATATCAAAAATATCACTAACTTGTCAGTGATTATTGTTATTATTTAATCGGGTAAGTATAATAAATGCAAATTTACATTTGAGGTTAACATGGAAACATAATTCATATGATTTATATTGACACCAATTATAGACTCCTTCCCATGGCTCCTCATCAGTATAAATGGTTAAAAGTCACAAACCAAAACAAGATGCCCTATCCAGCTAGCCTTCAACAATACAATTCCTCTTTTTTTATTTAAATTGGTATGTAAAATAGCTATTTGCGTTAACAGTTATAAAATAAGGTATATAAAACAAGTACCAGTATTACAAGTTGATACATCAGCATTAGTAATAACAATTGGTCCCTTAACATTAGAATTAGCATTGAGAGTTACATAAAATATGTGTCCACGTTGACAGTGAAAATATATTTTAGGACAGCACTGTCAGTAGCATCCTGGATGATGTGGATGAGTGCCACAATATTGAATAAGTCCTTTTTAAACACAGCTGATGGTCTTAAAATATGGGGGCGGGCATTGGCTGGCTAGATTGATTGATTTGGTAATTGGTTTGTCTGTTCGGCTAGATTGATTGGGTCTGTAATTGGTTTGTCTGGTCATTGCCTGTGATGTTAGGTGGTGCTTCAGTAATGTAGGAGAGATGAGTAAGGGGGTTGTGTGTGTGTGTTAGTGTGGGGAGGGGGGTGGTGGGGATGGTGCAGTGTCTGGGTGGTAATGTATGCGTTGGGGGGGGCTGACCACTCATAAAGAACCTCACATGGACAGGTCACTATGACAACAGTGACATTGTGAAATTATTTCTGTGGGTAACTGTGGGGAACGAGGAAGAACCTGTGGACCCCTGCCCAAACTATGCACGCATCATAAGTGGTACCCTATGCCCAATGAAGTGCACTATGTATATCCAATGCCCATAGTGTACAGGGTGCTATTTAGGACCCTGACTAACTAACAGGAGACTTCACCAAGGCCTGGCGTTGATTTGCCTCTGGAAAGCTAATTAAGAGTTGGACTAAATGAGAAATGATTTATTCACATCATGCAACCGATAATAACCCAACAGTAAATGGTTAAGGCTCATATCAATGGAGTTTGCGTGTGCGCGTGTGTGTATTTGTGTGTTTATTACCGTTGCAAATGTTTCGTCAATCTATTAAGTCCTACATGTTTTACTATATTAGCCACACTTCATGCGATATCCAGCATAATTCAGATTTGTTAAATACTTTCTGGAGAATATAAATGACCTGTACTCCATAGCAATGTTTTTTGTTGTCCGTATATATTGTTAATAAATTATAATGTTTATCTTGCCCTATATTGATCGGAATGCAGGCATCCCGCGATACTTTTTCGTGTGGTTGCGCGTGCGTCCTCTTGGGGGCAGTGTGTGACGATATTATGCCACCGAACGTTCCAGTAATTGGATTGACAACAGCAAAACTTTGCCACACAAATTACATCAATTCAACCCAAAATCAGTTCGGCTGGTTACTCTACATGTTTCGATAAACCACGAGTGCTTGACATTTTCTGTGTGTCTAATAGGTCATTTACTGAGTAAGTCACTGAATATTTGTGATAAAAGCTTTTGGGCATTATGGAAAAAAGGATGAAATGCTATACCGGTAGTTCCTTTTTTAAACCTTAATCGTGTAGCCTTTTCCCGGTCCTGTTAACTCTTCAACGGGCGCAGATAACAGACAGCAGTGCCTGAAGCGTATGTGGTTGTGTCTGTGCGTAAGGGTCGCACAGACGCTCCTGCAGCACCAGCAGGGCGGTTGGAGAAATGCTAAACAACGGTAACTGGTTCATTGACGGATATTGCTGCCGCGACAAGGTGATACTGGGTAAAACTTAAGTAGCTGACGGGGGTGAGGGTGCATTTAGGAGAATTGAATCCACGTGTTATAGAAGCCTAGTTCTGCGTAAAGGTCAAGATGTGTGATATCGCATTCATCAAGTCACAGTTGTCCCGTGTGGAAGCATTTTCAAAGAGAACAACAGGTGTTGTTTTATTGGTCCCAAAAGCCGCACTTGGACACATTGTACTAAAACATACGGACGTTTGTAACGTTTTGGATCGCGTTGCCTTTGTGCCTCCTGCTGTGGTACGTCATTGTCGCTCAGTCCAATCACACTGAAGCTGTATAGCGGAGCGTTTTCCACCCGTTCCGTGCAATTCCAGCGGTGAAATAATTAATGAATCCTAAGAAGGCAGCCGGAGTCTTTTATTGCGCTCGAGCACAGCCAGTTGCGCGGCGTAAATGTTTGTCTCTAGTCTAGTGCAACTGTATTCAGCTGATGCAAATGTTTAATTCGGTACCAAAGAACAAGTGTATTAAAGCATAAAGTGGAGGCTACGTATTGGTCAAAGTCAGTGTTATTCAACACCGGCAAATACCATTTATTCTTACTATTCTGGACCAAAATATGGTAAGTAGGCTACATTTTTATTCAAGTTTATTTTATTGTAATTCTAATTGGAAAGGAACAAATAAGTTATGTAACATAGATGTTTTTATAACTGTGTAGCTTTTTTGTCCTTAGACTACAGACTCTTGCAAATTGGAAACTTGGGTATTAAAGAACAGAATACGTCTTTCTAATATTTGCCAAATAAAAAAGGGAAATTCGTTTATATACCTAATATAAAACATACTTATTATCGTGCAGCTGTTTCTCCAGGGTGTTTTTTTACCTGCATTTTTTCTTGTCTCCGTATCCAGTAAAACATCTACTCAAACTGCGTTTAATGTTATTATTTGTTCCTCACTATGGCGGATCTCTTAAGCAATGTTACACTATTAACTATTCGGCGGGTTGATAATCCAGAACCGAGAGTATGCTAGGGTTCAAGCCGGCTGCAATAAAAGCTATATTGTTTGTTTTAATTGCCTCATAATAATTTCGATTTTTAATGACTACTTTTTTATTGCCTTTTATTGGTCGCGTACAAATTGCTATCTTGGCAAGTCCAGTTAATTAACCTAGTCGCGATGTAAGATAATGTATTACATGATCAAGAAGGGTTTTCATTTGCAGGGCCAATAATACACCTGAGGCAGGAATTGGTTAATTTAAGATTTTATTTCGTTTTGGTTTAGGTGCCTGTTTGCATTGTGCTAATAGAGAGAAAACTGGTCACGCTTCACAACCAGATGTGGAGATAACTTAATCTGCAGTCACATCTGAGATTCCTTCATCCCAAAGACTTGAACCAGGTTAGCAAATGAGCACTGTAGCCAAACTGCTTTTTCTGTACTCTCTGGTCTGAAAAGGGTTATTCAACTGCCCCTGTGGGGGGCAATCGTTTTTATATCAATTTTGAGGCTCCAGGTGGAGCCCCTTTAGTTCCTGGGGGAATTGGTCTATTGGTTCCAGGTAGAACACTTGTGGTTTCCAAGCATTACTGCATTGTTAGGGCTGTGAAAAATCAGTGCACCCTTCACTTTAGAGGTGGCTGTCTTGAGACTTGTCCCAAGCCGTTCTTACCACTCACACAGAACAATAGGCACACTGAAACACATTTCGAGGCTGACTAGGTCCATCTGCCTCTGGGTGGATCGTCCTGTGTGAACTCTCCCCCTCCCCCCAGCACGGGGGCCTGAACAGTTGGCAGGGATTTGTACACTTTTGCTTGAAGGTCCTTTAAAAGTGTGAGCTTAACGCCATTTGGTATGTTTCCAATAGGCTACCAACAGTTATCCACTGTTCTGTATCGCACATACTTAATTATGTGTGTGGTGTGTATTTGTGTGTGTGTGTGTCTGTTTTGGACTGCTGCTCTAAGGTGAATTGATTACACACACTGTTATCCAGTACAACAGTCAGATTGTATATACAGGTTGAGATATGTTAATGAGATGCTTACCTCAGCCTGCATTATACGCGTGATTTCTGGCACAATTTATACCGCTCTCTAATGCAAAATGTCTCTCTCTCTCTCCCGTTCTCCCTCCTTCCATTCCATGTCCTTACTCCTCATACTGGAGAAGCGTTTGGTCCCTGAGATAACCTGATCTGTAATTCTCAATGCTTCTCATCCATAAATAATACATTTCTAAGACGTAGGAACCTAAATACCAGACTGTGGTACATTTCCATTTTAATAGAGCTAATTTGAAGCCCGAACATGAATCCTAAACTGTGATCTGTTCTATATGAGTGTCCTGTTGGACCCGGTAAGAAGAAGTGCAGTATCTAGGGACTAGTTTTCCAGAAAAGACTAACAACGAGAGGGCCAGTTCTTTCTTGGCTACTCCGAGCTTCGCGAACGTTGACGACAATTTCACACACCAAATGGAGGTTTGAAGTTTTCAAAATGTGACTTCATGCAGGAACACTGTGTTGTGCTTTCGAGCACTTCAATTGGTGACATTTTGAAGTCTGTCTAAGTTCTCCAGCAGCAGTGTGTCGTTTATTGCAAGTGTAACCTGCCGATTATCATCATGTTTTATTAAATGTGAGATGGAGGGAGAGAGGTAGTTAGTGACGGAGATGGAGGGAGAGAGGTAGTTAGTGACGGAGATGGAGGGAGAGAGGTAGTTAGTGACGGAGATGGGGGGAGAGAGGTAGTTAGTGACGGAGATGGAGGGAGAGAGGTAGTTAGTGACGGAGATGGAGGGAGACGACAGAAAGACGAGGGGCGAGAGAAAGAAGGACTGGTGGAGAAAGAGAGAGACAGAGGTAGAGAAAGAGAGAGATGAAGAGCGAAAGAGATGCAGGGAGGGAGAGAAAAAAAAAGAGACTGAGGGGGAGTGAAAGAGATAAAGAAAAGAGTGTGAATGTCTGAATCATTCTGCTCAAAAGGTATTGTTTCACCCTGTAACCATTCAGAAACCGTCCCGCTTACACTTGACCCTTTAACCTGTTGTGGCGTACATCATTATCAACACCCTGGGCTCTTAGTGCAATTTCAGCATCCTGTTTTCACGTGGACGTTATGGCAAACTTGACAGCAGGACTGCGTCCTCCTGAATTTAGACTGCAGGTGACTATCTGCTGTCGTTAGCTTCAGGGTGCAACAAACACTAGATACTTTAGGAAAGAAAGTTATCTGCGCAACCATGAAAACCTTTTTGTTTTTATTTTCAGGTCCTCTGTTCCCAAGTCACTGTGGAGTCGCAGCGAAGGAAAATACCCTAGTGCGATCTCTGAAGGTCACAGGGCATCCGCAGTCTTCTAGTTTGATAGTCAGATGTGTTGATGTAACCCTATTGATTTGGTTAGGCCCTTGCACAGATATCATATGGAACATTGTGTAAGCGGCCCAATCTCTCTTAGGTCCTCCAAAATAAGCGCGGTGGCACCGGATAATCATGACTGAATCCCTGAAAAACCAACGTTAGGGTTTTCTGGCAACCCTGCGGAGTTCGCTTGATCCTTGAATTCGACTACATCAACTAATAGGAGCTTATATCACCTGCAGCACATTTCCTCTCACCAGCTACGTTTACCATATTTAGACTTCAGTCTGCAGTCCATCTAATATGTTCTTCTTCTTCACCTTTTTCCATATTTGGTCCGTAAATCTTTTTCCTCAGCAGGAGTCCAAAAAGTATATTATTCTAGACCCAACGTTGTGAGTTATGTGATGCAAATTAGTTAAAATAACACCTAAGCAACACCCCCTTCAATCTTTATACATTTCGAGAATGTTTGAACAGCTGGCGTTGGGCGTCACGACTTCTTTAACTCATCTAGAACTTTGTTTAATGTCCTGCTTCTGACCATTTTTGTTCTGACTTGGCAAATCTGATCATGGGGTTTTCTCAAATGGATCTACTTACCTCCCTATATAGAATGAAAGGGTGTGTTATTCGAGGAGTGCTCGTCCACTAGCCTAGTTACAAAATTGCTTTGCCTCTCAATGAGGAGAGAGGATATCAGCTTTACTTTCACCAAATGTGAAAACACCCATGTCATATCGTAGCATGTAGTATTGATGTAGTTCACTGCTTAGGCACAAAGTTCCCGTTCAATTCCGTTCAATAAATGCCATGTGGGAATCCATTTATTCAAACAACAAAATAGCCTGAACCAATCCTTTGAAAATTATTGAAGGATATGATTAAAACATTAATAATGTGAGAGTAATCTTTTAGCATAATATTTGTCCAATCAAACGTAAATCAACAGAATCTTGGCAGTTGCGGTGTTATTAATTTAACGGGACGTTTCCAAATGGAATCCAATTCCCTACATTCCGCACTACTTAGACACTAATTTCGGAAATATTGGTGTTGTTTTAGATCCAAGGTCAGGTGTTTTGCACACACTCTTGTCTTTTTTCAAGCAGACTCCCCTTTACAACAACTTCAATAAAATATATAGAATTTTACATCCCGTGTATTGATGTGAGAAAAATAAATCTTGGTAGCATGTAATCACTACAGACTCAAGCTCTCTCATCAATGTAAGAGAAAACTAAAGCAAATTGAAGTGCTATGCTGTGGAAGATTGAAGAGCTGAGTGCTTTGTATTTGTGTGTGTATGTGTCTGTCAGTCTGTGTCTCTGTGTGTGTGGTAATGTTGTGAGGTTTTGGTTTGCTCTGGATTGAAGTATTGAGTGGAATGTGGAGTATCATGTCTGGTCTAAGAACTTGACCCTAAGGCCACCATTGTAAATAAGACTTTGGTTTTTAATATACCTGTCTGGTAAAATGAAGGTTCAACAGAAAACAAAACGGCTCTGTGGAGCTAGATAGCTGACTGAATTATGGACTGCTCTCAAGGGCTAAGTGGCTAACTGGCAGGCTTGGTGAGTGATTGGCTTTCTGATTGACCAACTGACAGCTCTTTCGGGCTAGATCCTTGCTGGATACAAGATACTAGCTGATGGACTGACTGGCTGGTTGACTGGCTGACTGGCCGACTGGCTGGATGACTAACTGACCAATTTACTGACTGTTTTGGAGTGTTTGTAAATTACAGACATTCAGATGTTTTACCAGGAAGAACAACCTCTACCGAATGTGTGTGACCTCTACAGGAAGTGTGTGTGACCTCTACAGGAAGTGTGTGTGACCCTTAAAGAACCTCTATAGGAAGTTTATGTGTTTGACCTGTACCGAAAGTGTGTGTGACCTCGAAAGGAAGTGTGTGTGACCTCGAAAGGAAGTGTGTGTGACCTCGACAGGAAGTGTTTGCGACCTCGACCGGACGTGTGTGGGGCCTCTTAAAGAGTAGTTTTGTTTACTCTGGTCATTCATCATGCGTGTCAAAAACGTGGAGCCAACATCCTGTGGTGAGTCTGTAGTGCTGCTAGAACTCCGTATGTCCACCATTATACTGACATATCTGTGGTCAACCTGAGTATGCTTTCACTGGAAACTCATTAAAAAGCCATTATAAAAATGTCTCAAGTAGCCTGGTCTCGGTATTTACAGACCCTGTAGCTCGCATGTACTCATAGTTCAAGGGCCTGCTTTAAAAAGCCTGATTCATGTCTGTTTCCGAGTTGGACATAGACAGGAGATTCTTCAGATTGTTCCAACTGCCAGAGGAATGTCCTGAATAGATGCCTCCCAAGTGCCTCGGCAGTGTCTCGTGGAAGTGGAGTATATCTGATGGAAGAATAATACGCGACACCAATCGAATATGGGAGCATTGTATGTTGTAGCTCTCAGCGTTATTTAATTATTCTGCAATCAGACGGCTCTGTTTGCACTGCGCTCCCACCATCACTGTATCAAGGCCATATTATCAAAGTAATTGCGATTGTGTGCTGATGTTAGAGCAAGGAGCACAGGAGAACGTTCCATGTTGTGGTTGGAACAATGGAACAATGTTCTGGGAGTCCAGGGTCTCAAGGCCAGCTTTGTCTCAACTGTTACCACTGAGAAAATGACCGAAAATGTTGTTGTACTGTGTTTAGCGTGTGTTGTGTTGTGTGGACCTAAGATGAGTAGTAATGTTTTTTGCGGATCTTCTTCTTTGCCATGTCGTTATCCAGAATGAGAGCGACGTACTGATTTATAATGCTCACACGGAGAGGTTGTCATAAAAGGACTGCAGTTTGGTTTGAAGACACTTGTCAGCCATAGACAAATCCAAATTTGCAAACTGAACGGTGCTTTTAGATTCGGAAGTGCAGCTCTCCTTATAAGAATGCTGTAATTACGTCCTTAAAGGAACCCTCTAATATAACATAGTTCACTATGCACAGCGTCATTTGTGTCATTAGGGACACAAACAGTCTCCTGTATTTTTCTCAATGAATACACGTGCATTGTATATGTGTGTGTGTATATAATATATATATAGACATTCTTACTTGCTGTTTTAACCTGCTGTCATTTTCACTGCTGCTAATTTCACGGTCTGCATGGGTGACCCCATCTTGACGAGTTGCTAAGGACTAGCAGGCTAAGCAGAGAGATTTCTCAAAGTGAAAGGTGTTTGTTCAATGCGTTGTTGAGTTATTAAGAGTACACACACAGACACACACACACACACACTCTCACACACGTTTTTGTGTCAGGTTGAGTTGACTTTATTGGCCACTGAAACAATATGTTGTGTTTGATAGACAATCTGCTTTATAACCACCTGTAGGCGGTAAATGTTTGTGTGTGTGTAACATACTCACTTCCATACACCACTTTGTTCCTGGGGGAACACAGGGCCTGTACCGTTTGTGTGTCTGAGTGCGTGTGTGTGCATACCTTATGTGTACTTTGTGTGTGTACTCATGTGTGCGCATGTGTGTGTGTGTGGGAGAGAGAGTGTACGGTGTTTAAACTCTCCTCTGCAGTGTGTTTTCTGCCGTGTGAAGCTTGGGAGGGAACTGTTGCATCAAACACAAGCCTAGCAACGCCTTGGACACACTGGCAAAGCACTGGAATGTCAGAACCATGACAGAAAGATACAGCGGGACGTCTTCACTTCTGAGGTTATTATCTGATGGCGGAGGTATGCAGGTCTGTTCCCGCCGACACGCACGGCCGTGACAAAAGTATGTGGAAAGTTAGCTTTTTTTGGGGGTGGGGGGAACCGTTTGGGGGTGGGGGAACCATTTGGGGGTGGGGGAACCGTTTGGGGGTGGGGGAACCAGACTTACCTTCACTGCCGGATTCAGTGACTGTTTTCTGACTTGACTGTGGAGATCAGTTTGGTTCTGCAGACCTATGTCATGTATGTATCACGGTTTGTGTACAGTGTGACTGTGTGTTTGTGTGTGCCTGTGTGTCTGTGTGTGTGTATGTCTGCTTTAATCTACAACCCAATGCATTTAGCGTTTTACTCGTTTGGCCCAAATGGCAATATATTCCCTATATATTCCCTATGTATATATATATATACATAGGGTATATACCTACGTCTCTGATATACACACACACACTTGATGGGAGAGGTTGTAGGTGTGTTCAGCGTACATGGATTACATGACAGTATAGAGAGAGCTGACATTCAGATGGCTCATCACAGTACATTGATTCCATAGCACTATCATTACCAATGATCACAATCTTTATCACGCTTGTAGCCTATCATTACCGTGGTTTCACGATCATTATCACTCCTGTTGTTGGAACTGGTAAGTGTCTGTAAAATATGCCTCTGAAAAGAACATTGTTGATTGCAATCGTCACTGCACAAGGTGCTGTATAATATACTTAGTTAAAATGGCATGTTTTGACTAACACTTTCCAGATAATGCGTATGACAGAGGGGGAGAGAGACAGAGAGAGAGAAAGGGAGAGAGAAAGGGAGAGAGAGACAGAGAGAGAAAGAGAGAGAGACAGAGAAAAAGATAGGGAGAGAGAGACAGAGAGAGAAAGGGAGAGAGAGACAGAGACAGAGAGAAAGAGAGAGAGACAGAGAGAGAGAGAGAGACAGAGAGAGAGGGAGGGAGGGAAAGGGGGACATGGCGGGGGAGAAAGAGAGGGAGGCAGAGAGACCGAGGGAGGGAGGGAGCACATTCTTTGGCAATCTAAATAAAAAAGCGCACCTCATTGAAAATGAATGATGATGATGATACTATGAGCTTCTCCACACAGCCCGCTGTTCTTCAGTTCAAGCAGAGGCCTCCTTTTTTCCTATTTTCTTTCTGATAGTTTTAGACATACATTATATACCAAACGGAGGCTGCTCCAAACATCATAAAACTCACTTTTGCCCCCCTATTCCCCCCCCCCCCTTCACAACGACAGTCAAAGGGCATTCTTCGTGATGTCAGTTAAAGGCTTAGTACATCCGAAATGGGAATCCTGATCGACAACACATTGTCACCTTGAGGACACTTTACCTGTACCAAAGTCGACGTGTAGAGTTATGCCGTCTGAAATTGAGTTTCTGGACTTAATTTCATTTGATATTGACAATGGCGGCAGCATTACTTCAAGACAGACTGTGTGAACCACTGTGTCAATCTCATGCCAAAGGGGGGAGTTGCTGATTCATTTTAATTCAAATAGCAGGGAACGGATTTGAATAACCTAATAGGCCTATCTGGGTTTCATAAGGTAAACTGTGATGTAGACCAGGATGACGTTTTCGTCTTTCCCCAACATCTCAAAACCTAACCCTGACCCTCAATAACCGAGTTATTACCGCCTAAACCTAACCTCGACCTTACTCGTAATGTCTAAACCTGTTTAATGATGATATTATGACTCTGACGTTGGAAATGGCCATGCCGTGGATCGTCTGTCAGGTTCTACTATCAAAGACAATACACATAGACCTGGACCACACACACAGAGCCTCATCAAGAGCTCGCCCTGTACTTGGTGTGAAAGGTATTTTAAGGTACTTGTTGGTTGCTGCATAAGCGACGCGTTCGGTCCGAATGACAACATAATGACTTCCTGCACACACAATGTTCCTCTGGCTGGCTGTTATCTATCATCCGTGGAATCATAAAGATTAAATGTCCAAACAGGAGCTGGTGATTGTTATATTATTAGAATGTTTCATACATATTGACAGTGTGGGAATCCTCTGGTATATTTGGAGAAGGCTTTGGAGAATATTTTGACAGGGTACAGTTTTGTGTTTTGGTTTGGTCTAAGGATATTCGTGTTTCTCAGAATTCTGGAGCTTTAGTCAACAGCACAGCTTTGAGATGCTTAAAAGGGTCAATACTACTATGAAAACTCTAAACGTTATTTCAGTGTTTCTGTTGTACCCTGAAGCAGCTTTTTATTCTATTTTATCTGCTGTGTGGTCCCACCATAATGCTTCTGGTAGTGATCCACATATCATCTAGTTTTCTACCGTGCTGGATTACTGGGTTCATTCTTCTATCAATCCGGAAGGAGACAGAGAGAGAGAGACAGGAAGGGAGAGACAGAGAGAGACAGAAGGGAGAGACAGAGAGAAAGAAAGAGACTGAAGGAGACAGGAAGGGAGAGACAGAGAGAAAGAAAGAGACCGAAGGAGACAGGAAGGGAGAGACAGAGAGAGACAGAAGGGAGAGACAGAGAGAAAGAAAGAGACCGAAGGAGACAGGAAGGGAGAGAAAGAGAGAGACAGAAGGGAGAGACAGAGAGAAAGAAAGAGACTGAAGGAGACAGGAAGGGAGAGACAGAGAGAGACAGAAGGGAGAGACAGAGAGAAAGAAAGAGACCGAAGGAGACAGGAAGGGAGAGAAAGAGAGAGACAGAAGGGAGAGACAGAGAGAAAGAAAGAGACTGAAGGAGACAGGAAGGGAGAGACAGAGAGAGACAGAAGGGAAGGGACAGGAAGGGAGAGAAAGAGAGAGAGTGACAGAGGGAGAAACTCTGAAGCTCTGTTAGTGGCCATTGGGTTTTTTCTCATCTCCCATCTTGTGCATTTACGTAGGTGTGAAGGCCAACTCTAGGACGGGTCTTGGTGTTCCCAAACATCTTCCATTTCACCTGGATGGAGCTTTATAAATCACGTTGAGCCCTGACGGTGTCATCTGTTGTTCTTTAACCAGGTACCACTTACTACCCAAATAAATGGCTTTAGTTTGACCTTAAGGTGCCTACAACTTTTGATTCATACGTTTGCCAAGACTATGACAATGTTGTTAAATCCCCTGTCATCTGTAGGGTTCGTTTCAGGTGAACATTGTGATTTTTCAGCATCTCCTGTATCTACTAGTGGATTAACACAGTTCACTGTAGCCTCACTGTTTCTTTTGAAATGTTGCAGGACCACATCTTTACCTCAGGACCCCAGACTGGTCACTTGAAAGAGAAAAAAGAAACGTTTGCCGTGTCTGATTGGTGCACAGCAAAGGTCAGGGTGGGGACAGCAGCTGACTGTTTCCTGGGACATGATGACACAATCTCGACTCCTGGGAAATAAATTCACCCGCTGGAGCAGCTGAATATCATGCCCCCACCAATTGAATGACACAGTGAAACAGGCCGATATAAACCTCTTGCCAAATGAGTGGATTATTTAGCCGCTGGAGCGTTCACTACGTACTTCAGTCTGAGATTGCTGTCATTCAAGTCAACTGTGGCAACATCAGTAAGTAAGGGGTGTCTTACAAAGTCATCTGCAATTGGATCATCTCATGACATGAAATGCTGCTTCCTCCATGTGTTTTACTGGTCCCAGGTCAGCCTATTTTAGATGTTTTACTGGTCCCAGGTCAGCCTATTTTCCGTCTGATCGGTTTCTGGGACCGATCACACGTTCTAGGGTGTTTCTGCATTTTAAAGTTTGTCAGGAGATGTGCTCATTTTGGAGTAAAAATCGGTAGATGCGTGGAGCTTGGCTTGGATATTAATACCAGCTTTACACATTGGGAACGGAACCCAAGAGTTACGTTTTTGGCAATTACTTGTGGCGTCAATAAATAAATTGGCAGATGATAAAGGTATTTCTAAATCAGAAGTGAACGTGTGCTTATATAAACACCTTGGGTGAAACACGATGAAGAGGGCTGTTTAGCACTTCCATTCTGGTCCAAGTCTGAGGCAACGTTGTTGTTACGCTGACGGCAAACAGCTGACCCCTTGCTTGTCTACCACTCCTCTTTACCTCTTCCATTCATTCTGTACTGTATTCAGCTACGGCTCTGGGAAGAAAATTAGGAGACCGCCGCAACTTTATCATTCCTTTACGCAAAAAGTCGAAAGGAAGGTTTTGAGCGAGGAGCGATAGGGTTGAATCAGCAGTGGTCTCTTCAATGAAACCCTTCTGTTCGTCGCTCAAAACTTTCCTTTTCAACTTTTTCGGAAAGGACAGCAAAAGGTGCAGTGGTCTCTTTTTTTGTGTATAACCCCGCCCCATCATCCACCGCCTCATACCAAGCAGCGCCATCATGCGATCGGAGTTCCCACGGCAAAAACGCATGAAACTAAATAAATCAAACGCACTCTGACTTTCCGTTTAAAAAAATCCCCCATATTTCCGACAGCCTTTGGCCCGTGGATTCCCATTTTCCACGAGTCCTGCTCTACTGAATAGGCTTCAATATTCCCCTCCAGTGTGTGTGTGTGTGTGTGTGGCCTTCGTCCTACCTCAGCGAGATAAGCAGTCAGGTTGCATTAGAGCTTCACGCTGTCGGAGGCTTGCTTGGCGGGTGGGTGACGGAGGGGCTCAACGATGCGCGTCGTCAAGGGACACGTCCATTAATGTCTCTGGGGTCTCTGGGGCCCTGTGGTAGCCCGCGGTTACCCATAGCGATCTGCCTGTAGTTTACAATAGGAATGTGTTTTGGTGCAGACAAGCAGTGCGGCAGACCAGCAACAGTCAATAATTGCCCTTTTGGATGTCTTGATGTCGGGGAGCCACGGTCTGAGACATTCGGGTAGTTCTGAAGGTGGGACTCCCTTCCGCGTCCGCCTCTAAATGCATGAAATGAAGGAAGTGTTGTTGTTGTTTTGAATTATGTTACTGTCCGCACCTGTTGTGGTTTTGCTTCTGAACATGATCACACAGCGAGTCAAAAGAGATGATGTATGTGTTTTGATGTGGGATACCGGCAGATAAATACTGTCATTCCCTGGAATTCAAATGTTCCCTTATAATCAGTGTGACTTGGGGTAGAGGAGACGACCAAAGTCATTTCCTTCTGCTGTTATTACTAATTCAGACCTGCCAATGTATTTGGCAGCACAAAAGACAGTTGGATAGAGGGAGCTAGAAAGAGAGACTGGGTAATATCGAGGCGGAAGGGAGACTGAGAGAAAAAAGAAAGCAAAAGAGTGAGACGAAAAGAGAGAGGGAAGAGAGATAACACATACTTTAAAGAAGTCGTCGGTCTGTCTTTTTTAACTGGCACCTCAGCAAACTGGGCATTGAATAACATCCGGGGCGTCATGAAACATCCTACTGACATTCATCTGGTCACCATTTTATTACTTTTTTGATTATTACTTTGCTGCAGGAAAAAACAAAGCATGATACGATAGATCAAAACCTGAAAGCCTCTCTGGATAAAGCGTTGGCTTAGTGACCAAATATGATTGTTAATGCCTAACATCAGGGAGGATTTCATGATAGATATGGACACCCACCGTGCTTTGATTGTGTTTGCGGGTAGAAGGCCTGCCTGGTGAAAGACTTCTGGTAATTGGCTAGCTTCATAAAACCCAGCCTGGTAAAAGACCTCTGGTAATCGGCTAGCTTTATAAAAACCCAGCCTGGTAAAAGACCTCTGGTAATCGACTAGGTTCATAAAAACCCAGCCTGGTAAAATACCTCTGGTAATCAGCTAGCCTCATAAAAACCCTGCCTGGTAAAAGACCTCTGGTAAACGGCTAGCTTCATAAAAACCCAACCTGGTAAAGGACCTCTGGTAGAAAGCCAGCTTGGTAAATTACACACTGGATACAATGCCTCTGGTAAAAGGCCAGCTGGATAAAATGCCTTATTTTTGTCCCAAGATAACTTTGAGTTGTTTTTGCTAATTTTTGGAGCATGCCTACTTTCACCATCATATTGTCTACAAGTATATGACTGGAGATTGCTATTAGAGAAACACTTGTGACTTATCTTCATGCTAAATCCTCTTCTGGGTGCATCTGTGTGGAGGCGGCCCCGGAGAAAGCCAGAGGAAGACTCTGTCTGAATAAGGGGGTGGGGATTGGTTGTCATTCATAACATACTGATTACACGTACTTGAGAACCATTAAACACACTGGGTCCTCTAATGCAATCAGACAGTAAGATGCCATGTATTAACAGTGGTAATTGCCCTGTGTTATAATGGATAAGAGCAGAGGTCAGATTGCGGAATGGCAAATTATGCTTTCTACCTGATTTGATTGGTCTGTACATTCGGTCCTGCTAAACTCTACAGTAAACAAAAGAAAAGGAAATACCAGATAATGATGATGAATGCGAGCACTAGTAGGCTGTTTACAGCTTTTGCCCACTGTGCACTGTATCTGCAAGAAATTATTTTTAGCATGTTACCATTGACCCACGGCAGATGGGTGGAGCTGCTGATCCCACACACACTGAAGGGAACACCATCACAGAGTCCCAAACGGCACCCCATTCCCTATAAACTGTAGTGGACTACGTATGACCTCGTCACACAGCCCCTATATTGTGTGCATTTCAAGGAGCTAGGTGCAGCACACAACTCAGTAGTAGAGTAAGTGTGAGAGTAAGTGTACTCAATTAATTAGAACCATTTCAAACAAGTCAATGACATACCACTTGTCATGCAGCCAACAGCTCTCAACAGTCCATCTATATGACGCACGTTCAAAAACACCCAATCAGCCTTGCATTTGAAAATGTAACAAAAGCTCACATTAAAAAGCTGAGCACAGAGTCATGACTCATTAAACAGATTCCCGTTTCTTTGTATTGAAAGTGGTTTAAAGATGCAGTCTGCGGTATTATTGCTTGGCATTTCATTCTGTGGCAATTGCATATCTTGAGCCCAATGCTTCTATGCACTAGCTTCCCAAGTGACCGGGAAGACCTTTGACCGTGAACAGTTTTCATTTTGCTGAAGCTTTAAGGCAAACAATAGATGTTCATCTTCCTGGGTCAATTCTTGATCAGATCTCACTGTCCCCAACACTAACATCATAGCCAAGGTCCCATGGTCATGGTCAAGACATATTAGATATTGCTCTTTCCGCCGTACAAATAGCATCCAATTCCCTACAACACTGCACTATGTTTGATCAAAGCCCTTAGGGAATAGGGTGACATTTGGGCTGTTACCTCTGTCTGGGCGGCAGGGTTTGGCGGTACATAGAAAGGGACAATAAAGATTTTAAATCATCAGATGATACACACGCAGCCAAGCACCCTTGCCTTGTCCTCGTCAGATGTCTTGGAGAGAGTTTCAGTTTACAGTACGTGGAACCCTTTGTCAGAGGATTATGGGTTGTTGCTCAGGTGGCATTGTTCCTTGTGGATTGCCGATGCAGTTTGACAGTTATTGTCGCCCGTGTCAGTCACAATGCCAAGGCTCTCAAAACGATACACAATGCAAATACACCGCTTCCGACACAATACAATTACACCAGAAACAAAACCTTAGCATGAAACGTTGTCACTTGACATTTCACGCATTCGCATTTGGATGATTTGAGCCACGATTCTAATTTTCTTTACTTAAAATGAACAAGTTTCAGTTTTTAATTTGCTGTGTTTACCAGTAAATTGTGGCTCCTTACGAAAGGGCCAACTTGTCACAGTGTTTCCTTCCCTCATGCCTGGTCGGTGTTAATTGGTTCGTACCATCCTGAGACTCCTCCCATTTACTCTTTCCTAGTTCATAAGAGTAGACATGCTGATCTATGATCAGTCCCAGCCCGTGTATGCTGTACTCCCATGCGTTACTGTCTAAAAGGGTAAACTGATCCTAGATCGGCACTTCTCCTCTAAGAACCTTGGGACATAGCCTGGCTTATGCTCTGTACTCTTGTACGCTGATGTGTCTGGTCAAAATGAACAGGTAAAGAAAGCCGAGCGATTCCACGTGAAACAGTTGAGTTGTCTGCCATGATGTAATAGGGCTGTGGATAGGGGTACATGCAATATCCCAGATTTTGATTACATTCGTAAATTTGCCTTAGACTTTTCTGGCATTTAAACTTGCTTGACTAACATTTTATATACATCTCCTCTGGCATGAGTCTTGCTCACCGACACAATAGAGATGCGTTCACTTAGTTGCTGGAATTGTTTACATTTTTACTTTGATATCAAACATCTGTGCTGCTACCATTCACTCCCTGTCATACCGAACACCGAAGCGGATGTAACGCAACATTTTATGGAATATTCTCCTTATCCGGAATTATATTGGTTTTACCCAGGTCTCCATGACAAGATGTGATGAACCCCCATCAACCACATCCACAGAGGAGCCAACGGAGACACTCAACGACCGACCAACGAGAGGAGATTTGTAGTGACGAAATCACACCCTACATATTGGTAAGTTTCTACTGTCTACTAATTAATAATAAAATGGATGTATATTTTACTAATTACTGATTCTGCATATAGTCCTTTAGGGGCAGAATATCAATCTAGCAGTCAAAAAGTTGCAATGAAAACTATCCCTACCCGCGGTGTAGACAACGCAGGAACACACTTTGATTGTCTTTCCTCTAAACTCTTTCTGCTGTCTACAAATCAGACAGGGGGATTTTCAAGTACATGTGAGGTATTTTCTCAGGGCCTTTGTTTCTCTGCCTGTAAATTCCACCACTGTGTCAGACAGGAGTAGCCTCTGCACTCCACATAATTTGTATGTTTGTGTTGTTTCTAAGCCATCAAATTGCATTTCTTGCCAAAATGTCAAAATGTGTCTTTCTGTTTTTATGAACAAATGAAAACAAAGTGGCTTTCAACTACCCAGTAAGTACATCAAATGAGTAGAGGTAACAGAGCTGATATGTTCAGACAAGAAAACATCGGGAGAGTAGGAAGCAATTTGGGATGCTGGGACCAGGGAATTGGGCCCGTGTGCGTGTGTTTACGTGTGTGTGTGTGTTTACGTGTGTGTGTAAGCGCTGATGGTGACTTAAGATGGCCTTCTGTGGAGATAAAGATGAAACAATGTTGTGTATGATTCTACACACATTTCTCTTCACTATCACTCAAGATGGATGGTTCAGGGAAGGCGCTCTAACTCTCTGCTTGTTGCTCAATTGCACACATGGCAAGTTAACAGTGACAGAAGCTGTCACTTAACATTGTAGACAGGATTGTCTGTCCTACTTTATTAGAACAAACTGCAAATAAGCAACAGTATGTCAACAAACTGCTAATAAGCAACAGTATGTCAACTAACTGCTAAAAAGCAACAGTATGTCAACAAACTGCTAATAAGCTACAATATGTGAACAAACTGCTAAAAAGCAACAGTATGTCAGCATACTGCTAATAAGCAACAATATGTCAACAGCATACTAATGAACAACAGTATGTCAACCAACTGCTAAAAAACAACAGTACGTCAACACACTGCTAATAAGCAACAATGTTTCAACAAACTGCTAATAAGCAACGATACGTCAACAAACTGCTAATAAGCAACAGTATGTCAACAAACTGCTAAAAAGCAACAGTATGTCAACAAACTGCAAATAAGCAACGATGTGTCAACAAACTGCTAATAAGCAACAATATGTGAACAAACTGCTAATAAGCAAGAGTAAGTCAACAAACTGCTAATAAGCAACAGTATGTCAGCATACTGCTAATGAGCAACAATATGTCAACAGCATACTAATAAACAACAGTATGTCAACCAACTGCTAAAAAGCAACAGTACGTCAACACACTGCTAATAAGCAACAATGTTTCAACAAACTGCTAATAGGCAACGATATGTCAACAAACTGCGAATAAGAAACAATATGTCAACAAACTGCTAATAAGCAACAGTATGGCAACAAATTGCTAATAAGCAACAGAATGGCAACAAATTGCTAATAAGCAACAGAATGGCAACAAACTGCTAATAAGCAACAGTTTGGCAACAAACTGCTAATAAGCAACAGTTTGGCAACAAACTGCTAATAAGCAACAGTATGCAAAATGTGGTATTCGGGGTTATGGTAATGATTCACTCATTGTCAACCTCCTCTCAAGTATTCAAAAGGATATTTTAAATTGTTAGTTCTACTGCCTAATTATATTGATTTAAACAACACAGCAATTTGCTGCATGATCCAGAGCTGTAGCTCAGTAGTATAGTAGTACAATGCCAGAGTCATTTGGGACTAATATGGAGAGTCTTTGTTCATCTGTTTTGTTAGGGTGGTGTTATCCTCTGTTGGGGTTATTTTAGGGTGAGGGCTTAGCTCTGTGCTCTCTTCTGCAGTTTTCCCCTCATGTGTTTGTCGAGCGGAGATGTATGTTCAATCTGCACATCACAGCTTTCGCACAATATAAAAGGGTCTTTCCGCCGCCCACAGTCCATCCATAGGCTAAATAATTTATGGATGAAAAGCATGAAGATTACACACAAGAGAATCGAGTGATTCCATACGTTGAAACCAGCCAACGGGGGTCTGTCCGCCCCCCACCACCTTTAGCGCTGTACTCAGATAGCCCCAAACACAGGTGATATGACGTTGCTTGATATTGTCAGAAAGTTCCAGAGTGAGAGGTATTTGAAAAGTGGACATATCTTTTGTTTTATGGGAAGCGCCTAATCCAATGTGTTATTGTTTTTTACTTGCTGTCGGTTTTTGGTCAGGAAAGTGTCTGGCTTCCAGAGAGATGGTTTTGGACCTGATTTGTCTGACGGTTCCCTGTTGTTTTGCTCTACTCTGTCTTCATCCTGCATCCATTTTAATTTTAATTTCTTCACGAACAGAACAATAGGCAGCAATTCAAACAATAATAAGCCGTTGTCTATGGGAAGGTAATATAGACCCTCTTTCTCTCTCTCTCTCTCTCTCTCTCTCTCTATTTATCTATTCATCTCCCATCTCCCGTCTTACGGCTGGTGTCTGCCACTATACAGTCTTCAGCAGAAATGACATTTCCCCCAAATGGCACCCTATTTCTTATTTGGTTGAGTGCCCTACTTTAGACCAGGGACCAAAAGGCAATGCACTACGAAGGCCATGATGGTCTTATTTGGGACAGAATCACGGAGTCTTTAATAAAACTCCTCCTACAGCTGTGCAGCTATGAGGAGACTTCTGGGCACTTCCAAACCGCTTGGTTATTTTTAGCAGGGAGGACAGTACCAAACGTCTTGCCCTGCCCAAATGTTTCGCCACATGATTGAATCTAATGATTTGAAGATTTCTGTGAGTGGTCAGGTTTATATACAGGACAAACCTGATAACTCAGATCAGGACAAACCCAACAACCCAGATCAGTACAAACCCAAGAACCCATAGCAGGACAAAACCAGCTACCCATATCAAAACAAAACACACCACCCAGATCAAGACAAAACCCACCACCCAGATCAAGACAAAACCCAACATCCAGATCAGGACAAAACCAGCTACCCACATGTGTGTGTTAAGGGTGTTGGTGGGCCGTTATTTGATTATTTGTATGTTGTTCTTTTTTGTTTATCCAGAAAACCCTGAGTTAGTCCCTAATGGATTGAGAGTACACATTAAAATATGAGTACAAAACAGGCCAGAGTATTGACACAGTGTTCATTATAGCACACTGTATCCTACACTGACCACTAGAACTACACTACAGGTATGTAGGGAAGTAGATGCAATTATGGATGCAGACGCTGTTCATTCATTATCTACCCTGTCATTATTGACGTTAACCGATCGGAATACCCAGAGAATAGCCTTCGTCCACACTGCTAACGGCCATGGTGCTTTTCTGGTGCGGTCATCCACAGATGCAGCTTAGATTGTATTTTTCACAAGCTCACTCACAATTTGGGTGCTTGTCTGTGCCATGGGAATGGGTTCCATATGAGGGGCTGTTACAAGGTCATGTCCCAGGGGATTTCGAGATGTCAGGCTCAATCTACTGAATCCATACCTTACTCTGCTTCTGTACACGTCATTCTATTTATAGCACCTCTACGTCTATAGAGACATTATTCTCCTCTGCTGCGGAATGGATCCTTTAAGGCCTTTATTTGATATAAGACAATCAGATCTTGGTTTTATCATGGGCCATAGCTTCAGAACATGAGTCGGATAATGCAATCAGTATTGCTGTCTCTCCTCTCCACCCCCACAGATACTCATATCTTTCCTATCCAGAAGTGTAATTCATGAGCTGCTTTTGTTTGTTTCCCGCTGTTGCTCTTGTTGTTGTGTTGTGGACCATGTGCAGTTATTATCCATTAGATACCCGAGCCACTTACACACCTGCACTCAATTATTAACCCTTACACACCTGCACTCAATTATTACCCCTTACACACCTGTACTTGGTTATTAACCCTTACATACCTGCACTCAATTATTAACCCTTACACACCTGCACTCAATTATTAACCCTTACATACCTGCACTCGGTTATTAACCCTTGCATACCTGCACTCAATTACTAACCATTACATACCTGCACTCAGTTATTAACCCTTACATACCTGCACTCAGTTATTAACCCTTACATACCTGCATTCAGTTATTAACCCTCACCTACCTGCACTCAGTTATTAACCCTTTCATACCTGCCCCAGAAATTAACGCCTTGACACCCATACCCAGTTTTTCTTCCGTACTAATTGGGATAGCAAAAGAGAACCCAAATAAAATGTTAATAAAAACTTAAATTTAAAATCATATGTATTGTACCATTATTACCATTATTATTATGTCTATTAAATGTATGGTAATTTTGGTTTGCATCACTTAAAATCTAATGTTGCACATTCAGTGAGGCACAAACCTTCTAGTGCTAATAAGATTCAATACAGCAATAGAGCACTAGTTCCTAGTCCGAAACGGCACCCAAGCACTAGTTCATAGTCCAGGACAGAAAAGGTGCACAAGTTCCTTGTCCAAAACAGCAACCAAACATTCATTCCTGGGTATATAGTGCAAACATGAGGCTTTGGTCACAATGAGTGCGCTACAGAGGGAGAGTAGAGATCCATCTAGTATGCATGCCCTTTCCATTCTGAATATGACACTTTATAATGTATGCCATTCGTTTTGTGTAAATCACACCCAACCTGGCGAAAGGGAAGTGATTCAGGTAACCCACAATCTCAGGGGCACAAACCGTGATAGTGCGAGTTCGCTTGGATGAATGGCCCCAAAGTGAACTAAATTAACATGTAAATGAACTACATATTTCCTTCTCGATTGTTAAAATGTGAATTCCAGGCATGTTTAAAAAGGCTTATCTGCTTCACACCTGCACAGGCAACGATTCATCTCAGCACACATGACACGCATAACAATGATTGTTTCTTTACAGTAGCTAGCTAGTAAATCAAAGCGATTAAGTATCAGGTCTGTGTCTGCAATGACAGGCTGCTGTTTCAAGCTTTTTGTCGATTTTAAAACATTGGCATGAGTCAGACTTAAAACTAATAATTCATTACAGCAGACGTGTACGTTTAGGCATGTAGATTGTACTAACTGGCTAACAAGCCTTCTGCCTCTTGGGAATTGAAGCAAAAAAAAGGACGGGAATTTTCCTGATCAGGAGGCGTCATCTCCACTGTCCAGGAAACAAGCAGCTCCTACAGAGAAAGCTTTGGAAATCAAGGATACAAGATAACATCTCGGTGGGGATGCTGAGCTTTACACATTCACACTTCGATGAGAGAGCCATCAGAGCCAGCCTGAACCAGCCACCCTGCAGGTGGACTAAATAAACAAATAAACTAAATAATCCATGTTTCCCCATGTTTCCATGGGGAAACATCGCAAAAAAAACGGATCAATGAGTTCAGTGGGTGAGGGTGACCTAAGATCCGATCAAGCAGAAGTTCCAGTCACCCGGGATCAAAAACAATAGCTGCCTGCCTTCATTATGTACATGGACCAATATTCCTACATGGAGATTGAACGCCAAATTGGTGAGCCAGTCTTCCCACACACGGACACACTTACACGCTTCACAGTGGTTCCCCTCTTCATCAGAAACAAAGAGTTGTCAGCTACAGAAACCCAGACGTTATTCAAGGGGTTGTCTTGCCCGTCACTGTAGACAGCAATGAAGGTCAGAGGCCGCTGTGGCATTAAGAAAGTCCTTTTTTTCACTGTCAGTCCGTGGTGTGACCGAGGATGTAGAGGCGTTTGTTAAAAACTAAATAAAACCATCGCCCCCCCCCTTTATTCTTCGTCAGCCCTTATCAGTCAGATCTTAGGCCTGGTCTCATTCCAACAGTTCCCCAATGGATTCGTGTCATGCCTCATCGTGTCATGCCTCCTGCCTCATGGTGTCATGCCTCATGCCTTTTCGTGTTGTGCCTCATGCCTCATCGTGTCATGCCTTATGCCTCATCGTGTCGTGCCTCATGCATCATCGTGTTATGCCTCATGCTAAGTCATTCATATTCCGCGTTGCGGCGATCAACCGTAATTCATTTGAATCCTGCCTGCCTTCATTGTGCCTCCTGATCTGTCAGGAGTGTTATTTAGGAGGAATGGAAATGTCAGGAGTGTTATGTAAGAGGAATGGAAATGTCAGGAGTGTTCTTTAGGAGGAATGGAAATGTTAGGAGTGTTCTTTAAGAGGAATGGAAATGTCAGGAGTGTTTTTGAAGAGGAATGGAAATGTCAGGAGTGTTCTTTAAGAGGAATGGAAATGTCAGGAGTGTTCTTTAAGAGGAATGGAAATGTCAGGAGTGTTCTTTAAGAGGAATGGAAATGCCAGGAGTGTTCTTTAAGAGGAATGGAAATGTCAGGAGTGTTCTTTAAGAGGAATGGAAATGTCAGTAGGAGTTGGGAGTTTTATGGTTTAAAGGCTTCAGTTCCTACGTTGGAATCTATTGACATATTATAGATTTTGGCAAAGTACCGTTTTTCTAATTAGCATATTTTCACAAAACAATATTGAAATGTAACCTGCATGGTAATAAAGCAATTCGGTGGCTACCTTTTCACACACACATATTATTCATAGTCCTATTAATAGATGCTGATATTTGCAAGACATCTCCTTTGAGTTGATCCTTAGTGAGCTCTTGACATCTTGGCCTTTTGTTACAAGTGATTCTGTCAAAGAATATCCAATATTAAGAGGTTCTCAAGTCCCAAATAACACCCTATTCCCTAAACCCAATGTTCTATGTAGTGCACTAATTTTGACCATAGTCCTAGGCACCATATCTGGCAAATACTGTGCTATTAGGGATGCTGCCCGCGTCTTCTCTGACTGAGGGAGTAAAGAGGCCTTGTCTGTTTGTTACTTTGAATCGGATTAACCCTACTGGAACTCTCTATTGATAATGAGGAACACAGGGCTTCCAGGAGGACCCATTGAGGAGAGGCCCGGTTCAAAGGAAGACATACAATGGAATAGACATAACTGGGTGACTTTGTTGACATCAAGGAATACAGACTCCTTTCCCCCCAAAATCCAAGATTTAACATACTGTTCAACTGTAAGGCAAACTCCTACAATTGTCTGTAAATGCTTGATTGAACAAGCCAACATTTCTTGGATTAAACATACAGTACAATAGTACGGCAAACTCATGCAATTTACTAGATTGTGAGGTTGCTCAAAAACTCACAATCGTCTTGCAGCTGGTGGCAGTACAATTGCAATTTGAATCAGCCTCAATGCAGCTTGCAACGGGATGTGAATGAAGAGAAGAGTTTGGATCCCCAACAATCTACAAAACGAATACCTGGAAAGGCCATCTATGCAACGGGTGGAGAAACTTCCACCAAGTTGGTGGGTTCGAACAAAATAACTGATAAGTAAGTTATTTACGACCGACTGCGTAGAATAAAATCATGAATACATAATGAACCTATTAATGTACATACAAAAAAAATAAAGGTATGAAACTTTATTTCATACCGTTTGCTGTGAAATAAGAAAATGTATACTTTAATTCAGACCATACATTACCTTAATTTCTTGGCTTTCTAAAGTCCACCCAACTTGCAGAAAACCTCTGATTGAGCAAATAATTGAAAACATTTTTATGAACGATTGATTAATAACATTTATTTAGTAAATGCTTGATATAATAAAGCAAACGTGACAGCAGAACACACTGGGCAAATATGTACAAAGCTGTCTCAAATGCATCTCTGTGCATGTTAATCCAGTGTGCTGTGTGTGCGATTCAATACAATATTCAATACTTCGGTGGATTCGAAAACACATCTCACTGTCTTTCTGCCATGCCCTCGATGCAAGGACAGCCTGTTATCTACAAGGGGGTTCAACTGGATTTCCTCTGTCCGGGTCAGTGGTCAACCATCCGGGAGTTTGTCTTTCTCCTTGCACATATCACTGGGTCGTCAAGGCTACAGGCCCCCGGCGACGGTGGACCAACATTGGGATACCCGACCACCTGGTTAAGGGTTAACGCTGTGATCCCGGGACAGTTCCGCTGTTCACAGGCATTTTAGATGAGAAGCAGTCTACCGCGCCATTGATCCGTTTGATTCATTTAGTCCTAGCGGAATATCGAGAGCCCTTCAGTTCTCCGGTTCTTTTTGTTTTGTTTTGGCTGGACAGTTTTACCGCTCTGTTGGAGGTTGCGGTAGCAGCATATATCAGCGGCTGCAATGACACGTGTCATGAAAAATGTCTAGAGGACTTGCGTCAACCTCTCTTGGTTTGGAATAACGGACAGTGGCTGCATCACTATTCGTCTTTGTGCCGAGCTGTTGATGAGGTGAGGATTCCGCTTTGCCTGTTCAGGCCCCTGACACACAACTCAGATGCCCATCAATAAAAGGCACGCCACCTCATGGTGTGCCACCCCAGGATGGATGCTGGGTGGAGCGCATGACTAAGTAAAGCCATGATCGCATGGATCTCTCCCCAGGCAACTGAGGCTAGGAATTCATTTGCATTTGTTGAGAAAAAAAGCAATGCCTAATGAAAGAATAGAAGCCATGAGGAGACACTCGGACTCAATTTAGTATCATGTATTTGTATTGTGTTTTGCTATTGCCAGTATGTATGTATGTGTGTCACTTCTGGAGCCGTGACACACAAGACGGGGTCCACACAGAAAGGTAGGACTGGAACGTCTTCAGACGCGACAGACTAGGAAGGGATGTCACCGGACTCCCAAGATGCTCGGGAGAAAGGAGAAAGGAGGCAGGGGGATCATGACTCCAATATTTTTCACCTAGACCGTGTTAAGTATAATCTTTTACCACTCTCCTGGCAGCAAGTATGCCTTCTGAACTCAGCCTGTAATTGCATTCTGCATTTGTATGAGGTCTCTGCCATCCTGAAACACAGATAAACAACGTATGTCATTTTTCGTTGTGAAGGAAAAGTGCAATTAGTTTAGAAGCAATGTAATAGCACAATATGTTTTACTGGCAGGGAAAATGCAAGACGCTCAGAATTGATCTCATCCCACAGCTGTCATGAGTTTAGCATCGCTAATCAGGATTTCTTTTAGCCCCGTATGCATTTTTCTAAAATGAAATACACTCACAAAGTATTTCATTAAAATGAAACGCTGTGAATGATCTTTCGAAAAGAATTATTGTAAAAGAAAGAAAAGAAAACTGACAGCTCACCTCACTTCACGGCTCCACCCTTCTCTGTATTCTGTGGTCGACCAATTTCTATCACCTTCCGCTCTACTGTGTCTCCTTCAGTCCGCTGTGTTTGACCCTCATGTCGGAAAACTGAAATGCGGAGAGAAATAATGGATTTAGAGGCCCTGCTAAAATTGTCCAGACTGCTTCACATTTCAGAGGAGAACAAACGTAGGTACACAGTGTACAGAGTCCCTTATCTGGAACGAGTGGGGATTCTGCAGTTACCCTGCAAATATAGGGCATATACACGGCGATTATAGAGAATGTACGCTGCAATTATAGAGCATTTACACTGCAATTATAGAGCATGTTCACTGCAATTGTAGAGCATTTGCACTGACATTATAAAAAAATATATATACTACAATTAAAAGCAATTAAGCAATTAGAAGATGCCCTAAACGCAGGGGATTTACAGTATTGAGTGCCTGCATGTTCACCCCGGCAGCCCGGCAACAACCTCAGCCTGGCACTGCAAGTCCTGTGTTTTACCGAGGGAATTACGGCTGGTATTACACCTGCCTGTAGCCTGACGTAGGTGGCTGTCAAAGCCTTAACCGTGGTGTCGTCTCCACCTTTGATGATGGAGCGCAGAGACACGCTGTCGTACTACTACAACAGTTAGTAAAGCTCTGGGCCGAGGACACCACCCTGGGTGTGAGTCTCAGAGGCGGAGGTGCTGTTGCCAGTCCTCACTGCCTGAGGCGTGCCTGCAGGGTGGTCCAGTAACGGGGGTGAAGTGCGGTGTCCAGACCCGGTGCTTTGGGTCAGGAGTTTGGAGGTGAACTATAGTGTTGATTTCTGACCTGTGGGCAAAGAACGGCGATCTCACGTAGCCTTTGCCCTTCTCTAGATGTGCTGCGGTTGCGTCTCAAAACCCCCTCGATGGGCATTACTGGGTTGATGGTCCTCAATACACGTGGCCTTGATTGTTCTGGGCACCCGGATGATGGCGGTCTCCTAGATGCAAATAAGAACTACTGCCTTTGACATGTGGAAGATGTCGGTAGCATAGATGCCCACCAGCTGGTTGGCACGCACTCCAAAGCGGCGGCCTGGGATGCCATCTGGACTAACGGCTTCGCGAGTGTTTCCTCTTTCTAGACGTCCCTCGCATTGGCAGCCTGGGAGAGCAACAGCACCCCGAGCCGTGAAACCTTTCATGGACCGTCGTCTGCCTCAGTGTTAGCACAGAATGTGTGGAGCTTGTTGGGGAGGAAGGAAACAGTGCTCACCATACCTACGGTTGGCACCATACCTACCGACGTCGGGCACCATACCTACCTAAGGTTGGCACCATAGCCACTGTGATTACAACCTAGAGGGTAGATTACAACCTAGAGGGTACATGTATATTACAACCTAAAGGGGAGATTACAACCTAGAGGGTAGATTACAACCTAGAGGGTACATGTATATTACAACCTAAAGGGGAGATTACAACCTAGAGGGTAGTTTACAACCTAGAGCGTACATGTATATTACAACCTAGAGGGTAGATTACAACCTAGAGGGTAGATGGGCTTCCTTTTCCCTTTCTGGTGTGGGTGGGTGGTGCTGTTTGTCAATAATCCGCTAACACGGTCATGGTTGTGCAGTCTTTGCATAACAACCATTTTCCACCGAACTGTTTGTCTGGCAGGCTGTTCCTTCAAAGTGTTTTTCTGTACTGTTTCTATGTTTCTTTGGCAGGGTAGGTTTCTCAAAATCTTTTTGTTTTTTTTTCATTCTCTCTCTTTTTCTTCTCTCACTTCCACCTTTCTAATTTACTCTCTCTGTATCTTTTGTTTTCTCTCCCTCTTTTATCTCTCTTGTTCTCCTTCCCTCCCTTTCTCCCCCCCTCTCTCTCTATCTCTGTCTGTCTGTAACAGTGTGTGCGTCTCAGGCTTTTCAGTCTCTTTGTATCTGTTGTGTCCTTAGACACACACACACACACACACACACGCACGCACGCACACACACACACGCATACAGTGTGTGTTTGTCCTCAGGCCAGGTCTGTGTCATTAGTTAGACTCCAGTCAGGTAGCAGGCAGTGAATAATGTGTGATTGGTGATTGTTCCAAATGAACTGCCAATACATGTTGTTCTACCGTTCTAAACAGACGAGAGTACAGGCTTAAGCTTCTGCTGATACATGAGGGGCTTTGTAGTTAACATTAAACAGTTTCTCCCAATTTGTCAGGTTGTTGTGCAGAGACGTTCATGATTCAAATGAACAGACTCCAGTGACTGTGTGGCCAGTCAGTGCATAACATGTTTGCGTGTGTGTGTGTGTGTGTGTGCGTGTGTGTGTGTGTGTGTGCAACTCAGGAAAGCAAATGAAAAAGGAGCTATTGGTACTCGGCCAGCATAAATTACAGGTCTGGTTAGATTTGCGTTCCAGCTTCAGAGAGGTCAGCAGAAATCATTTTAAACTGCGTCCTTTAATTTCTTTCCTTCCCCTCTCCTCCCCTATCCCACATACCCCGACCCCTCATGCTCTATCCTACCCACCACCCCCTCCTCTCTCCTCTGTAACTTCACCTCTCCTCCCCGCTCCTGCCTTCTCCTCCCACCAGCGTACCTCTACTTCCCTCTTACCTTCTCTGAAGTCCGATAATTAACGTCTGGTTTGTTAGCGCTGCGCTCTGGTGGAGTATTAATTGGGGTCGCCACTCGCTCAGAGACCCTAAAGTACGGTAGGAGTAGCAATTTCCTTTTGTAAGGAGCGATTATTTGTGGATGACTGTTGTTGATGGGTGGGTAGAGGGTCCCTGGTTGGTGACTAGGAGAGTACAGGAACAGAAGCAACGTGTCAAATGTAACCTACAAATATTCCAGCAATGCAGGAGAAAAGGCTTAAAGACGTACATGCGTTGTAGTTCTCCAGTCCGTGTAAAAGGCTGAGTAGCTTTTTGCTTTCTCCAAGAAAACACAATCTAGTTTCTGTGTCCAGTTCAGGGGTAGAGCTTTGGGGGACTTGGCACACATGATGTCCAGCTGTCAATCAAATAAGAAACAACAGTTGTTGTAGGTGCTGTATAAAGGTCAGTGTTGACATTTTAATATGCTATCCCAACCGTGGCGTGATGTTTTACAGACGGAGAACGCTAATGACAATTTGTTTAATTGGTTTTCACTTTAATGTCAATGCTCCATTTTAGTAAGCCCACGTTGTGTTTAGAGAGTCTGCCTGGACAAGGACCTGCCGATGGAGGACATTTCAAAGATGGTTTGATGATTCTGGCATTAATTAGTATAGCCTGTATTAGTGATCACAGAAATTCTTTACAGGCTATGCTAATCTATGCCAGAATCAGCAATGCAAGGGGACCTGAACACATAAATGTACCACATCTGCATGAAGCTCTTTGAGGTTTCTTGAGTCAGTTGCTCGTGACCCCATGACCGGACCATGAAATAGTCTGAACCCTTTGGACTCACTAACTAGGGCCCAGAGTTTTTCTTGGTCAGGTCATTTGGGAAAGCCTCCTGGCCTCGACTACAAAGATAATGTAGTTAAGACCAATAATCACAGCTGTCCCATACTGTCATGTCAGTTCTATTGCCAGAGTCCAGTATAGATAACATAACTATATGTCAGGAATGTGTACATCTCATTGTGTGTAACCTGTAGTCAGTGTGGATCAGGGTTACAATGAGAGGGCTGCATTACAGTCATTATGTGATATATTACTACTGACTGCAGTTGAGGCCTGCCGTCTGGGCGGTGCTTTTGAGGTATTGCAGTGAGGTCTGGGTCTGTGTGTGCCTGTGTGTGTGTGTGTGTGCCTGTGTGTGTGTGTGTGGTTGTTGGCCTGCGCGTGTGTGTGGTTGTGTGCCTGTGTGTGTGGTTGTGTGCCTGTGCGTGTGTGTGTGGTTGTGTGAATGTGTGTGTGGTTGTGTGCCTGTGCGTGTGTGTGGTTGTGTGCCTGTGCGTGTGTGTGGTTGTGTGCCTCTGCGTGTGGTTGTGTGCCTGTGCGTGTGTGTGTGGTTGTGTGAATGTGTGTGTGTGTGTGTGGTTGTGTGAATGTGTGTGTGTGTGTGTGGTTGTGTGAATGTGTGTGTGTGGTTGTGTGCCTGTCCGTGTGTGTGGGTTGCCTGCTATATTAGTTGGCGACTGAATAACAAAATCAATAAAATGAAGCTCATCATTAAACTCATAAATGCATGCTCACTGGTGCCATTAGGGTGTGTCTGTGTTTGTTTATGTGTGTGTTTACGTGTGTTTGTGTGTTCTTCCATCCACGTGTCAAGAATGAGACCTTAGTAGAATGTGAGTCACCAACACACCTCTTTAAATGCCACATTAAAATATTGCCTCCTATATGTACCCGATTCCCTATGTACTTTAGACCACCCTATTTCCTATATATTGCAGTACTTTTGACCGCCATATTCCCTATGTAGCACACTACTTTAGACCACCCTATTCCCTATATATTGTAGTACTTTAGACCGCCATATTCCATATGTAGCACACTACTTTAGACCACCATATTCCCTATGTAGTGTTTTCTACC
Source organism: Novumbra hubbsi (assembly GCA_016801125.1). Taxonomy (NCBI): domain Eukaryota; kingdom Metazoa; phylum Chordata; class Actinopteri; order Esociformes; family Umbridae; genus Novumbra; species Novumbra hubbsi. Next base: position 17,782 of record JACXGK010002537.1, on the reverse strand, counting down.
TCTCTCCTGTCTCTCTCTGTCCTGTCTTTCTCTTTTGCCTCTCTCCTGCCTCATTTCCTGTCTCATCTCCTGTCCCTCTCCTGTTTATCTCTCCTTTTCTGTCTCACTTTTCTATCTTTTTCAACTTCCATGTCTCCCCGTGGTGTCTGAAGACACAGACCTTCTTAATGTCAAACAGGTAGCATGTCTAATTTAAGCCTTCACTCTAAATTCCCTGAAGCACCAAGAGATGAAAGACGGGGAGGGGTGGATGAATAGGACTGACACTCTTAAAAGAAGAGATGTGGCGGAATGAATAGGACTAACACTCTAAAAAGAAGAGATGTGGAGGAATGAATAGGACTAACACTCTAAAAAGAAAAGATGGAGGAATTAATAGGACTAACACAAAAAAAAAGAGATGGAGGAATGAATAGGACTAACACTCTAAAAAGAAGAGATGTGGCGGCATGAATAGGACTAACACTCTAAAAAGAAGAGATGTGGAGGAATGAATAGGACTAACACTCTAAAAAGAAGAGATGTGAAGGAATGAATAGGACAAACACTCTAAAAAGAAAAGATGGAGGAATGAATAGGACTAACACAAAAAAAAGAGATGGAGGAATGAATAGGACTAACTCTCTAAAAAGAAGAGATGGAGGAATGAATAGGACTAACTCTCTAAAAAGAAGAGATGGAGGAATGAATAGGACTAACTCTCTAAAAAGAAGAGATGTGGAGGAATGAATAGGACAAACACTCTAAAAAGAAAAGATGGAGGAATAAATAGGACTAACACAAAAAAAAAAGAGATGGAGGAATGAATAGGACTAACTCTCTAAAAAGAAGAGATGGAGGAATGAATAGGACTAACTCTCTAAAAAGAAGAGATGGAGGAATGAATAGGACTCTAAAAACAAATGGTTCTTGAGGGAACTTATCATTCACACTGTAGAAAATGATTCACAGGAAGGGGTATTTTAAATAAGTCTATATAATGGTTCCTCAAAGAACCATTTGAAAATCCTACACCCTCGAAATGAATCTTAAATGGTTCTCTAAAAGATTGAGGAACCATACAAAACGCTTATTGTAAGACCCTCTAAAAGATCCTACAGCCACCTAAAATCTTGGGGAGTCGTCTTTTGATCAGTTCAAGGGGAGCCAAGCAGAGAACACTGTCACGAATCCATGGATAGAGATGTAGATGGTTTTGATTGCCCGCCCACTGTAGTGTAACTCCGTCGTTATCTGGTGTGTTACAAAAAAATTACTTTTAACCATTGTGTTTAGGGACCATCGGGTAAAGGCAATTCCTGACCGGGGATCAAAACATTGGGATTTTATCAGCAGCTCCCACAGCCGAGCCATCGTGTCGTCTGAATGGCAGAGAGGATCACGCTGTGCTGAGTTAACACTTGTACCAGATCTCCGGGGGGCATTCTGTCCTTCATCGGTGGAATAAACCCCAGAGCTACTCCAAAAATGGCATTTCAATCTACACTGTGATTTCGCATGAGTGTGGGTTAAAATGCCAAATAAAAGCGACTAAACCACAGCATTTAGCGCACGGCTATCCCTGGCGGTGATATCATATCCCTGGTGATCTGGTTTTCGTGGTTTGGCTCTACAGCCATTCGTAAGAGAAATAAACGAACAAACAGCGCCATGCATATTTCATCCTACTGCTAAGGGCATTTTTGGAGTCAAGAAACCAAAACGTCCTTTTTGGTCTCACTTGCTTTAGTTTTCCTTCTCTCTTTCTTTTCATTCTTTATTTGGTCCCTTTTCTCGCTGCTCTGGTCATTTTTCTTTCCCCTAAACTTTTAGGTAGAAATCCAAGTGGCATCGGAGTCCCACACGGATCAATGATGTCTTTTCGTTCTTGCCGTTTTTAGCAGCTGGGTTCCTGTCTCGTCCGTCTCCCACTGTGTGGTGGAGTTGTCAGGATAATGGGAATCCTATAGTGTCTGAGGCTGTGTCCCAATCAGCATCCTATTTTCTGTACCGCGCAGTGCCCTACTTGTGACCGAGGCCCAGGGCACAGCGTGGGGATTTAAGACACTAGGGAGTGGTTTGTGCCTCCCCGTGTATCATCTTCACGATGCTCCGCCGCGGGGAACTGTCATAAGATGACTGAGTGTTTGCGTCCCAAATGGAACCCTCCACTCTCACAGAGGGCCCTACTTCTCAGCAAGAGGAACTGGGGCTGTGGTCAAATGCAAAGCGCGAGCAAGGGAATAGGGTTATATTTGGGAGACCTTTGACTGCTCTGAGGTCTCTGAAGTTTGACACGCTGTAACACCGATTGAACTAGAAGAGGAACTAGGATCTTTCAGCAGAGTGTTGGAATTATGGAGGAAACAGTTTGAATGGTTTTAATGAGTTTTATCACAGCCATATATTCATCTTTGTAACCTGGCCCAGATTAGCACCCCCATCTGCCTTCTCTTGCTTTTGATTTAAACCCATTAGAATGTCCTCCAGCTGTAAGAACGTTACTTCTGGTGTGTCAGTCTGTCAGTTTGATTCTTCAATAGAGTTTTCCTTGGTGGCCATTTGCCGGTTTTTCCAATTTAGTCTTATTACCTTGTATACCATCTGATCATTATCACAAACTAATAACAGATTGTAAAATAAATTGTCTCCTTGCACTTTCCTCAATCGGATGTCACGGCCATTCTACAACATCATTACTTGTGGGGAATTATTTATGAACAATTATAATGAATTTAAATGTAATAGAGGTAAAAATGAGACGTCTCTCTCAGGTGCTTAGAGGACGTGTGCCTAGTTTCCTGTGAAACCTAAAAACCCAAAAACTTTTCTCAGATTTTCTTTTTTTTTGTTCAGTTCTCTTGGTTGCCGGCTTCAGTTGTTATCCATCACTCTCAAGCAGCATAATATGGATTCCAATGTTGTTGTTTTACTGAAAGCATCATATAATGGAAGAGTGCAGGTATTAACTACAGTAACCACATTTTAGAGTGGATATCTAAAGTGCTTATTGTTTAGTGTGTGGACTGACACAGACCACTCTAATAAACACTGTTTGGTGTGGATTGACAAAGACCACTCTATATTAACACTGTTTGGTGTGGACTGATACAGACCACTCTAATGAACACTGTTTGGTGTGGACTGACCCAGACCCCTCTGTATTAGACCTGTTTGGTGTTGGACAGACACAGACCAGTCTGTATTAAAACTGTTTGGTGTTGGACAGACACAGACCAGTCTGTATTAACGTAGCTTGTTGTTGGACTGACGTGGACCACTCCATATTCAAATAGTTTGGTGTTGGAACGACAGACCACAGACATCATAAATCACACCCAATGTCCAATTTATTGAAGTACTTCTGAGAGCCCAGGAGGTAGACTTTATAGAGAATATGGTGCCATTTGGAAATCGGCCCACAAATAAGCTTCCCATTCACACAAAGACACCAGACAAAGCGCAACTTGACAGGCCGGTCATCTAGCTGATAGCAGGCATCACATGTCTGTTGAACCGGGAAACACCCATCAGCCCTCAAAAGACACCTTTTTTTCATTTACCAATGGAACCCTAGGAAGTGCAGTAAAAATAGTGCACCAGAAGAGGAAGCGGTTTGGGACACAAACAATCAGAGGGCAGGAACACACACTGCTTGGTCCATCTACCTCGGGTCTGGTACTCCTTCCTGTCTGTATCTGCCATCCTATCTGCAATGTGAACTCAGCTAGCTGTTTGCTTTGTCAGGCTTCATTTCAGCTGGGAAGGTGAGATCCGTCAGGTTTAAAACCCGCCCACCTGCATTCTTAATATCCTTGGTGTTTCACCAGGGACTCGGAGGAACTGGGCTTTAGAATCCCTCTGGTCCAAATGTACGAAAGGCACCACCTAGAGATGAGAGTCTGGCCCAGGTATCTTCAGGGGGTACTAGTGGGTACTAGTGGGTACTAGTGGGTACTAGTTCCAGCAAGCTAATACAAAGTGATTGTGAAATTGCTGCAGGAAGGATATCCTGTTTTCATTGACAGAAACCAGGAGGTCATTCGTTACAACAGCTGACAGCTCGTGTGCATTGTAAATTGCTCCCTGTTCCCTACACAGTGCACTGCCTGTGACCGTGCCCCATGGACACGAGATAAAAGTAGGGCACCACATGTCCACGTAACGGGGTGTAGTTTAGGACACGTGCCGACGGCAGAGAGGAGGAGAAACTGTAAGAGTAACGTAGTTAGTCAATAACAATGAGGCCTCCACAGGAAATGTGGGTCTCTATAGGTGCTGGGAAAGTGAAACATTACCCACCCCTCTGACCAAACCACAGACTGCACACAGACTTCTGAAACATCTGAAGTTCACCATATTCCGGTAGGTTTTGATGGTTAGAAGGGGTGCACCGTAAGGAAGAGGGTGCCATTTGGAACACGGCCTAGCGCTCCGTTCACACGTCCTTCGCTTCTGGATGTGCAGCTCATTACCGTGGGCGACAGATTTCCATTGCATGTGTTTAAGTCGTTAGGATGTGAATATTAAAGTGAGGCTCCATCATTTACTGTTCAGGACAAACTCCAGCGGCTGGCTGGTTGGACGTGTGCCTCGTTTGATGTGCTCCAAATATAGTTTTCTGCATTAGTGAGGAAGCAAGTGTATGAGCGTGTTTGTCAAGCCCAATCAATCATACTTCATAAGTCACATAATAAGTAGCTATCAGCAAATTGCACACATTACTTTTGTATATATCTCTTATTGAAGCAGTAACAAAGCCCATATACAATTGAATCAAGTGGCCCGTTCCCTTTAAATTACTCAAGAAATGTGCTGCCATTATAACAATTTTCTTTATTTCTCCCATTTGATTTGGAGCTTTCCAGTCCCAATATTTGGTAGCACTTCAGAGACACTTATTTTCTGGCTGCCAAACGTCTCTTCCTGACATCTCCAATCCCCTCATCCAGTTCCAGACTGATGGTCTTTAGTTGTTGTTTATAAACTGGGGCCTCAGCCTTGCATCTCAAATAATACAAGATGTATTCTGCGCTACTTTGGGGCAGCAAGAAGGACTATCCTATGGGCCTAGGGGTGCCATTTGGGACCCATCTGGTGATTCCATTCCACTCAGACAGACAAGATGGCCGCGGCCTTGTTTGGGGGGACGATGAGGAAAGAATTAAAAGGCTTCTCTCTGAGGAGCCTGAAGAGACTGAAGAGCTTGTGTTGGCCACACTTCTGCTTTCTGCTTCCGTCTCCCATTCAAGGGAGCTGCTCGCCTTGAGCACTGGGAACTGTGGCCTTTTGCAGGATTGCACGTGTCCCAAATGGCCCCCTGTCGCCTATGCAGTGCACTATTTTTGTACCATGGCGGGACGCAGTATACTATATCCACTTGCTAGGAAATAGAGGATAACTTGGGACAGAGGGAGGCATGGCAGCTCAGCCAAGGCCTGTGTTGTGTCACCAAGCTCCTCCTACTCACCAGATACTGCCATGTAGCACTGCAGAAGGGAGGTCTGTATTTGTTTAAGTATTATTGTGGTTTCTATAGTATCTGGGTGGAGAGGGAGACAAATGGAGACTGATCAATATTTATTGAGGTCATTTTCACAGAATTTAATTTTGGAGGGAGATGGTGTACTTCCAATTGTTATTTAACCGATATATGATATGTTAAAATCTTGATTGATGATACTGCTTCAAAGATATTATTATGTATGCTAGTTGCTGTGGACACCATGGAGAACAGATGTTTGTTCTCCCCACACTCTCCCATCATTGTCCCTGTAAATGTCGGTGGGCTGGTAACCTTCATCTGTTTGTTTTATTGATAAGGCTGTGTTAAGACAGCACCCATTTTACTCGAGTAACTACATTAGAAACCAAATGAAAACGATTGCCTGCGCTCACTTGACAGCGTGTGTCTGAGTTTGCCCAAGGCCCCTACGGAGCTGCAAGGGAGAAGGTCTTTTCCAGCTCTCTGCCCCTTTGGCTTGGAATGAGCTTCAAAGGGTCCCAGAACTACAGGAGCTTGTCTCTTTAAATGAGTTTTGGGCTGAACACCGTGGAGGAGAATCAAGTGGGTTGGCTGAACATGATTTGATCCCTTTTCACTCAACATTTCCCCAAGCCACTTTCCTGCTCAACGTGTAAATGGATGTTCGCGTTGTCTTTTTGGTCTCTTCAAGAACCAACCTAGTGGAATAAAAAAGTCTATCAAAATGCCTGTAATATATATGCTTTTGTGTATTGGTTTGCAGAGTCTTCTAGATTCCCCACCGGAGACAATGTGGGACAGAGATTCATTTTGCAGACCAGAAATCGATAATTGGTAGGGATGTGCGTTGTTTATCTCCACTCAGAGGCCGGGGATTACAGACGCTCCACCTTTCTGATGACAGGACTCCTGGCCGGCTATTAAAGATCCACAGCCACTCTAGGCACGGATTGACAAACCCTAGCATGCTAGTGCCGCACTGGATGACTGGGGGGGAAACGTTATCTGCAGGATTGGTGATAGAGGGCGTCGCCACGGGAACCGGTGTCCATGCTGTACGTGTTGGAACCGAAGAGCCGGTACTTTCATGTGGTGAGGGAATAGAGGACGACAGAGGCAACGTCTGTGTTTTCGTTCTACTGCGTACCAAAGCATTTTGCATTTGAAAATGTGACTCTCCGCAGAACCCAAATTAAGGTCAAGTCCGTTTCCCATTTCCATCTGCTTGCGCCTGGTTAAAAAGTGCTTTGCAACCAGGCATCGGAGCAATGAAAACACCCCAGGGTGTCTAGGGCAGTGGAGGGAGAGTACAGTATTACACGTATTACATATAAACAGAGTTTAGTGAGACGATAAAGTGGTGCACAGAAAGGTCTCTCCATACGTTACTGTGACATGTGGATGGAGTCATGTGGGCACCTGGGTAAGGAAGTAGAACTTAGCGAAGGCTCAATGAATTCTCAGTGTGGTGGAAGTGACAAGAAACACAATGTACGTTTGCTTCAGACCACCGAGACTTCTTTGTCAGTAACAGACTCTGTGTTTTGTTGCTGTGAGACAATTCCTTGGGAAGGAGTTGATCTAGCATTAATGGGGCTTCCTGGTTCCAAAAAGGTTAAATGAACCATAACATGTACGCTGTAGATACTGCTGTTCGATGTGACTGAACTGTACTAACCCAGTGTGAAACGTTGGAACAGGAAACTGCTACAAACTATAAACTCTGCCCGGAGGCGTCTCCCGATGCTCTGACACTTTTTCTGTGAGGACAATGAAATGAAATAACAAAGCTCCCACATTTCACAATAACATCTTTAAATCCGTCGTCCTCCGGGAGACGAAAACCCCGGGCCTCGCTTCGGTGTGCGCCCGTCGTTCCACGCGCTTTCGTTTCCGCGCGCCTCGTTCCACGCCCCCCCATTGGCTGGAAAGTTAGTTCACGATAGTGCTGCTGACTCACCAGGAAGTGTAGGTTTAGTGGGAGTTACAGGCCTGGCCGCCCTAGCCGCCGAGCCCCAGACACCTGTCACTGTTGAATGTCACGTCTCTGTGTTGATCGCCCCGCTCCGCGGTGTAGACATAGCTCTGTGTGACGGCAGAAGGTGATGTTCTACAGCGTGGTGATGCTATCCAGGAGGATGCGATGGGAGGAGCAGACGGGCTTTCACACGCCAAGTCCCCCGAGCAGCTAAGACATTAATCACTCTGTCCCCTGCCAGCATGCCTGCATAAAGTAAAAGGTTTGTGCATTTCATCAGTAGGACTTCTCTGCTGAGCTGGACTTACAGTATGTGTTGACTGTTGATTTGACGTGATCTAAAATTAACCGTAGTATAAACAAACTACTAACAGGACAAAGCCCCCTCTCTCGCGGTACTCTTTTATTTCTTAGAATTGGAAGTGTGTTGGCATTGGATTGAATAAATCCCAGACTAAGTTGTGAATTTACCCAAGCTGAGGGAGCTTAGCTTCGCCCTACTGAGACTCTTCTTGTCAGGTTGCGTTCCACAAAAGAATCCACAATCTGCTCTCGATGGAGGGTGTCGCCTTTAACAAAGAGCTATAGGGCTCTGTGTAGCTTATGGTCTACCGTAGCCAATAGGTTGAAAAGGGAGACGTACAGTGAAAGGCCACAGGAGGCCGTACTGTAGAGGAGGTTTTTTCTTTTACTCTGGTTTAGATTGGGAGACAGATGTGGAGGGTGGGGCTGACCTTCTTAGTTGCCTCCGGAAGGTTTTGGCACCAGCAGCATTTTCTTTTGGGGTTGTTGGTGCAACGCTAATATTTTATTTATTTTATTTTGTGCCCCAAGAGACGGCTTATTCTATACATCTTGTCTGCAGATCTTTAGCGTTACGTCTCCAACACTTCCTGCTGAAATCCAGCTAATTGCCATTTGTCAAAGATTGCCATCTTTTTCAAATGACAGTCACAACCTAATGTTCCATTTAAACAGGGAGACACAATAAAGGCTTGGGTCCTACCCCTCCCAACAGCGGTGTTGCTCCCTCACCGTCCCTCATGCTAACAACCCTCCGGTTTAAGACATGAAGACACATTAAAGCCCTCTGTGTTTTAGCCGTGACACGCTTGAGTCAACGCCACTAATGTGTCTCTGTAACACAGCTCTCTCTCTCTCTCTCTCTCTCTCTCCGGTGACCTAGCTTAATTATGTGCGTGTGTGTGTGTCTGTGTGTCGAGGACTGTGAAAGAGCCTTGCCATACAGCCCTTGTCTTCTTTACCACGCCGTAGCTACCGCCCAACTCTTTCTGTATCTCCTTTAGGGCTCCTTGTTGGCGCCTGGACTGGTTGGCATTGGAAGATTGCTCACATGCCTTTCAGCTAATGAGAGAGAGACTTCTGGCCGCAGCAGCCAAATGCCCAAATGGCACCCTTTTTTCTTTGTTGTGCACTCATTTCACTAGGGCCCATAGGGCTCTGGTCACACGTAGGGTACTAGGAAGGGAATAGCGTGACCTTTTGGAAAGATCTTTTTGGGTTTCTCTGTCAGCTAGCCGTAGACTGATGAAGCTTCTGGATCTTAGTAACTAAGGGCGAGAAACCTTAGTCCACAAATATATTTTGTTTTGTCATAGTTTGCCTGATTTCCATAATCCGTCTGTCTACAGTTTCAGTGTACGCTATGGGCTGTGTGAATGTAGATTAGTGATTGGGTCATTAGATCTTACAGTTGGCTTCCTGTGTGCGGTTGGATTGGGAACGTGTTGAGTCATACAACCATACCACTAAATCATCCCCAGTCACTTTATATACAAACGTGTTGACCTGGTAATGTAATGCCCCTGGGTATAAATATATGTTCCTATTTCACTAGGTCTCGCTGGCACCAACTAGAAATCCTTTGGACAAATCCTCGGCAGACAAATCCTTCTTCGTGAATAAGTCATAACCAATTATTTAGAATGTGGTGTTGTGTGATGTCTACGGACTGGACCGGACGCTGTTTTATTCTAGAATTCCATTCAGTGTTGTACATTAGGCACTGAACTTGATGGGGTGTGTGTAAAGGATGGTTTAAGAGACAGAGAGAATAAAAGAAGAGTGGCTTAGATGAGGGACCTCTGTCCAGGTTGACATTGACAATGAGAATTGGTTCTCATTTAAGTTTAAATCTGGTTAAACATAATATATTCTTGAAATATTTTAAATAGTAGCCCAAGTCTGTAGCCAAATATCATATCAATTAATATTGTTTCATAAGCATTACACAAAGCTACATTATAGCTCATTTGTAAGTTATACTGTTTAAATCAGTGTTTGACTTGGGCCAGAACTGTCCGAAACAGGCTGGAACAGGCTGGAACTGGCCAGAAACAGCTCTCAGTTTCTTAAAATTTTAGGCAAACAGCGTTCCAGTTCAATTTTTAAGGCATGCCTTATGAACACATACATTTTGATGAACACAGTCTAATGTGCAGTTTGCAAGTTTGCACTTATTTTATCCAAAGTCAAGCACTTAAATTGACTATTTCTGCATTTAACAGTTGAATTCTCCTCTATATCATTAATGAGCGGCTAGCCTGTTGACTGAATTACGTTTCAGATGCTGTTTTGAATCATATTCAAGTGTAACCGCCAACAGCCTGGGAAAATAATTGTCTGATTTGGATTTGGAATATGAAAAGTTAGTCCCCAAAAGACTAGGGTGAATCTAAGCTTGTGTTATACTTGACAACAAGTTGCTGAGAAGAAAAGGCTTAGTTATTCACTACATTTCTATCAGCCCCGGCCTTTTGGCGAAAATATAATTTGGAGGCTCCTCCCCCCTGGGGGTCCGGGGCACACCTGCAGTCCGGGGCCCCCTGGCGGACGGGGCCCTAAGCATCCGCGTATGTTGCGTATGCCTAGGAGCGGCCCTGTCAGCCACTTAATATTTTAACAATACCATGACAGAGGCTTTTCCAGTATGCACTTATATTTATCGCAGCTCCCTGACAGAAATTGCATTTACAACATACATTTTTGAGTAGGTACTTATAGCAGACACCTAGCTAGCTGACAAATGCAACACAGTGTGTTTTATTCAATCCAGTCCGCGTCTGATCATAAATCTATTGTAGTGAACAAACCACAATTTTAGTTTTGTGGAAACATGGCAGAGGCCAAAGCTAATGTTGTATTTGTCCTCAAAGAGTTAAAATTTAAGTAAATGGATAAGTTGTGTGAATTCTCTGTATATCTTTAGAGTTCAGGTGTTAGAAAAGTGCATTTGTTCTTCAAATCTAAAAACAGTAACATCTTTTTTATATGTGGTAATTGCAATGTTATAGTGCTATGTTATTATTTCCTTGCTCCAGTGTGGGGATTAAATCTAGTCCATTGTCCTTTGAAGAACCTACTTTGTTGTCCAGTAATGCATAATTAATGTTACAAAGGGTTTATTTATAATTTATGTATGTATATTATAAATATGTAAATGCTGAATATGAACATATGGTGTTCTTCATACAATTAAACGATGTAGCATGGATTTTTTTATTTTATTTATATCTAATATCTATAGTTAAACTGATATGCTTTTTTAACATTCATTCAGGAAGTCCGGTCTGGAGAACAACCTCTGTTACTAGGGAGACCTGGTAAAGAGGACAGCTCAATCTTTTTGTGCAAATTAAATGAACTAAATGAAAGCTATACTCATAAATATTGGCAAATCTGTTTTGAAAGGGGGACAGCCTGAAAAAGCAGAAGCAAATATGACAAGAACTAAATAAAGGTACAAAATACACATACAATTCATAAAATACAGTGGGGCAAAAAAGTATTTAGTCAGCCACCAATTGTGCAAGTTCTCCCACTGAAAATGAGAGAGGCTTGTAATTTTCATCATATGTACACTTCAACTATGACAGACAAAATGAGAAAAAAAATCCAGAAAATCACATGGTCTGATTTTTTATGAATTTAATTGCAAATTATCGTGGAAAATAAGTATTTGGTCAATAACAAAAGTTTATCTCATTAACATTATAAGAACATACCTTTGTTAACAACACACCTTAATTACCACAACCTAACTAACAAAAGATGTTTATTACCGCATACCTTTACTGACTGCCACCACAACATATCTTAATAACCGTAGAACATGAGAACAACTGAGTTTTATAAACAGATGCTTAATTACAACAGATATTTATAACCACAGGTTTTATTCATATCCTGGTTGGGCTTTATAAGCCTAGGAACTGAATACCCTGGTTCACAGGCCTATAGGAATACATTGAGCCATGTGATTACCTCCACAGAGACAGACAGGAGATTAGTCATATTGAAGACTAAGGCTTCTAACACAGCCAGCCCAAACCATATCACCATATCTCTGTCCAGGGCCTAACCAGACTGGAGGAGAATGTAATAATATTACAGCCTCTCCTTTCTCCAATCTCTCTCTTTCTCTCCCTCGCTCCCTCTCCTCCTCTCTCCTGCTCCTCCTCCCTTCACTGCCCCTTAATTGGGTTGTGGAATAATTACCTGTTGTCTTTGTCTCAATTAAAGGTTGAGGCGTAGTGTCACCTCACTACCCACGAAACAAGTACCCTTTTAGGACAGAGAGCAGGGCAAGAATAGCTCCCTCCATCGTCTCCTATAAGAGGCAATCAGAGAGAGATGGAGGCTAGGGAGTGTAGACGGAGTGAGGAGAGAGAAACGGGGCAGAAGGAGGCTCAGAGAGGAGAAAAAGAGTGTATGAGCATTCTCGGTGCATAGCTAAAAATAAAACATTTCCCATTTCTCTATCGTTTTGTTGCTAGTTCACTAGTTTAAAATAATTTGTATTATTTTCCACTTGCTTTAGACAATTCTAAATCGTCCCACTCTGGCCCTTTACTAATGTCTATGTAGTTCACTTCCATTCCCTGGAATGGATTTGTATTTTCTTACTGACCAAACTGGTTACAGTAGAAGCCGGTGTTTAAAAAGAGCCAGGTGTGTAACATTATTAGATTGAAATAATTGGGCTCAGGTGTTTAACCTGTAGAAATGTGCAGAATTTCTGTTAGCCTGTAGAAACGTACAGCACACGTGCTAGCCTGTAGAAATCTCTTCCAGCCTGTTGAGATCTGCTAGCCTGCTGAAATATTCTTCTACCCTTTTAGTCTGTAAAAATGTATGGCATATCTACTAGCCTGTTGAAATGTACGTTATCTCTGTTAGCCTTCTGAGATGTACTGTATCTTTGCTAAATGCTAGTCTGTGATAAAACCCCATTCTGATTAGGAGGACTACCTCAGAATAAACTGGCTACTGCCCTGATATGTAAACAGGGATAACCCTGGACGGACAGCAATGAGAAAGGGAGAGAATGAAATGTGGGCAGAGAAAGGCAGAGAGACCACCCTGAATGGCAAGTGGTGTTTACAGGACAGAATGGCTGACATGCCCTGAAGAATTCTCTGGTCTTGGGTTCAGAGGAGATGTGGTGGTGGTATTATCCATCGGCTTTCCCACACCGGTCTGACAAGATGTGCTGGCCAGTATCTACCGCCAACCAGAAATGTCTTCGTGTTGGTGTGGCGGTGGAGATTTCATTATATTTACCGGCGGTGTAGCGGGTATTGCAAGACGACCTGCAATAATACATATTTCATTTTAATGTGATTTCCCAGGATTGTACGGTAAATGTGGAGTCAGCTAATGAAAAGTGAACTACTTTAAAAGTAAACGCATATCCCCAAGGGCTGATTATTGATTTTTTTTTCCAGAATGGACGTTGTGCTATTCTCTGACTAAACATATCCCAGCTGTTTATCATACTGAAAAGTCTAATGGTTTGGGTGCAACGTCTTGAAACCAAGCAAACGCTTTGTCTCAATGAAGGTGTCAAGCACAATCAGGAAACAAAACACTCAGATTCTAGCATTGTGGTGCTTTATAAGATTTTAATGAGATGAAAGACTTGGCCTGAAGCATGGTGGTCAGTCGCCATGTTTTAATAATATGTATTCTTTGAGATGCTTAACTCACTACACCTCAAATGTAGCCTAGTCTCTGACTGATGTTTTAAAAATGTATTACAGACATAGTTATTCAAACAGCTTTGCACTTCTTCAAATTCTTAAAAGAGTTTTATAAATGCTGTGATCGTTGACAGTTGGCCTTCTGTTTAAAAACAGAGAGGATTTAATTTGGATCCCCATTAGCTACGGCCAAAAGCAGCAGATATTCTTACTGTCCTGTGGGGTCCACACAAAACAGAGAATTTACATAATACAGTAATACTAATATGGTATGTGTTCTGTATTATGTGAAGACGTAGACCATCATTTTAAATAAGGATTGTTAACGAACAGAATACAGATTAGAACCGACCACTGCGTTCACACACGGCATTTGATTAGACCCTGAACAGGCATGGACACAAGTGCACGGATAACTGAGGACATTTAAGGAAATACCCTGAATAATAACAAAAGAAACACTACACAAGACAGAACAACCGAAACATACGGCATACGCCAAAACACACACTGACAAGACGCACCGGGAAGGGAGGAGCTTAAACAGGAACATTGATCAGGGAAACGGGCGAGGGTAGCAAACAACAAAACAAATGTTTGTGATTCAAACGGGGGTGAGCGCGGAGTGGATCTCACCGGCACGGCAAGCCTGCCGTTCAAATCAGAAGTCACCGGCACCACCTCATAGAGGCCTTGGTCGTTCATCATCAGTAGGGACGCCACCGCGTAGAGGTCGAGAACAATGAAAGTACATGTCCTTCCTGTTCCTCGCAATCACACGGGTTCTGTGGTATTTCACAAGGCAGAGAGTCACGCAATATCCGCGATATCAACCCCTGCAGTCCGATGCCCGGAGGAGACAATTAATGTGTGTAATGTTGTGCTAGGCTTTGAAGCTAATTACGGAAGGAACCAGGTCCCCTTTGACCTTGACCTGGTTGCCACTCAACCGTTGCTAACGGGTCTCGGATGGTGTGGCCTAGTGGTTGGACCTCCTGTTCAATAAACATGAAGCGGGAGAGTGCGGGGGAGATGGCAGTACCAAACCAAACACACACACGCTCCCTACGGAACTGTGTTTTACCACACCACACACACGCTCCCTACATACTGTGTGTGTTACCACACCACACACACGCTCCCTACATACTGTGTGTCTTACCACACCACACACACGCTCCCTACAGAACTGTGTGGGTGGGGGGAGGGGAGATTCGATTCGGCTGTGTTTTGACCGACCCAGCAACGTTTGCTCAGTGTCCTCGTGGAAAGCGTTGGTACCCCGCCACTGTGCTTTTAGTTCATGCCAGTGAAACCGTACCTGTGAGGTTGGACGTCGTGTTAGCCGTTGCATGTTTTTTTACATTTCCCAAGACCAGTCTGGTGGTAGTTGTAGGTTTTATACATTACCCAAGACCAGTCTGGTGGTAGTTGTAGGTTTTATACATTGCCCAACACCAGTCTGGTGGTAGTTGTAGGTTTTATACATTACCCAACACCAGTCTGGTGGTAGTTGTAGGTTTTATACATTACCCAAGACCATTCTGGTGGTAGTTGTAGGTTTTATACATTACCAAAGACCAATCTGGTGGTAGTTGTAGGTTTTATACATTGCCCAAGACCAGTCTGATAGTAGTTAGTAGTGATAATATAAGCTCTGATAGTTATTCCAGTTTGATTGAGTTGAGCCCAGATTGTGTAGAGAACAGTTAAACAGTGTGACGGCTGGCGAAAGGAAGGAGCGAATCAAGGCGCAGGGGTTGTTCAAAGCGTTCGGAAATGTATTCCGAACTAAGCGATACAGCCGATGGAGGCTTTGCAAGAGCAAACGTGCTCGCAGGCACGGAAAGGTACGTTCAGAACAGTAAACAGGTGCGCTTGACAAGGTAGCGCTGTTAAGGTACTGCAACACGTAACAATGACAATAACGCACAAGGAGACAAGACACACAAGGGTTTAAATACCCAGCTAATGAGTTACAGCTGCAGGGAATCTGGGAAGGGTGCCTACACAGGACATGGGAAACAGGACAAACACACACGATGGCGCTAGAAGGCCGGCGACGTCGAACGCCGGGGAGGCACGCGCCCGGAGGTAGATCCACCACCAGGAGGCGACGTGACAAACAGGGTAATTCCTCATGTCACATCTGATCATGCTAACAGCCACATTGTATTAATTGTATCAGACATTCACCTACATGATGGTGTAGTGAGGTGTGAACTCCTCACCACTCCTCACTTGTAGTCCCCTGCAATGAGATGCGTTACCAGGAGTCACAGGGCATCTGTCTTGTCAGATTCCATTTCGTCCTCGTTTCAGCTCTGTCTCCTAAGTTTCTCTTTTAGTCTCATCTCAGATATGTTACCCCAGCTACCCATTCAACCTAATCTCAGATCGTTCTCCTCAGCTCTCTTTTCAGCCTAGTCTCAGGTCTGTCACTTCAACTTCCGTTTCAGTCCTCGTTGCAGGTCTGTCAACTACGCTTTGGTTTCAGCCTCTTCACAGGCCCGTCGCCTCAGCTTCCGTTACAAACCTGCCTCAGGTCTGTCCACTACGCTTCGGTTTCAGCCTCTTCACAGGCCCGTCGCCTCAGCTTCCGTTACAAACCTGCCTCAGGTCTGTCCACTGAGCTTCGGTTTCGGCTTCATCTCGGGCCCTGTCGCCTCAGCTTCCCTTTGAGTTTGGTGTCGCGTCTTCCTTTAGAGGGTAGATGAAAAGTAGTCTGTGTCAGGTCGCCCCACGCAGCATCCCCCCCGGTACCATGTGGTGGAGCTGCACTGTGTGAGCAGCGGTGAGACAGTGCAGACTGACATCCCACCCATCTGGGCCTCCTCTGAGGTAATTACACAGCTCTTATGATCTCCGTGCATTCAAGTTGTGCCTGATTGAGATTGATTGGGCGATGGTGGGCACGGCGGCATTGAACGCCACGCCGAGACCCGCAGGGCAGCGAGCAAAGTCTGGGAGAAGCACGAAGGAGATGGGTTGGGCTGGTTCAGGTTCCTTGAGGGGGAACTGAGTTAAGCGGCCGTCACACGTTGGTTAATGGTAATGTAATATTTATCTACATATTAAACATCGTTTTCTGTGATCATTTAAAAGGTCTATTTGATATTGACGTGATTGCAAGTGAATTATCTTGAGGCTCTTTATCTAATATGAATACTAACAACAGCCGTTTAATCGAGAGCTACGTCTTAGATGTTCATCACGAGAACTGAGAAACAGGGCACACAGAGGCAGACAGAGAGACAGGCTGACATGCGTAGAGGACTTAGGGAAAATGCAGTGTGAGAGAGAGAAAGACAAGCAGGGAAACATCGCTGGGACCCTGGGGCTTCATCTAGGGCTCAACAGATGGCTACTTAAAAGCCACTGCAGAAGTGAGGTAGGGAAGAATAAGAGAATGATATATATATATATATATATATATATAAACTGCTCAAAAACATGAAAGGAACACATAAATCCCACATTGTGTCTCGGTGAATGAAAAATATTGAAGATCAAAATCTTTACTGCATATTGTGTAATTCGCTGAGAACAGAATGACAAAACAATGGTCAATAAAAACCAAAATTACCAACCGATTTCTCCTCGCAAAAAGGAGCAGATATCTCCTCCATGCTCCTTAGACAGCACTGAGAGACAGAACAAACCTTCTTGCAACGGCATGTGTGGATGAGCCATCCTGGAGGAGCTGGACTGCCTGGGCCACCTGAGTGGTCTGCAGGTACCACCCCATACTACCAGTAGTGACCAGGACAAGGGCAGAATGCAAAGCTCGAGAAGAACAATTCAGGAAGGATGAGAGGAGTGCAATTGTCTGTGGCCACCACCTGCAAAACCATTTCCTTTTTGGGGGGTTGTCTTGCTGTTGCCTCTCCAGTGCACCTGTGGTCACTTTCCTTTGCATCAAAACAGGTGACTCACAATTGCTTATGCTTTCTAACTGGACAGATTGATAGAACCAGAGGAAGACAGAGAGAGAGAACTAGAGGAAGACAGAGAGAGAACTAGAGGAAGACAGAGAGAGAACCAGAGGAAGACAGAGAGAGAACCAGAGGAAGACAGAGAGAGAACCAGAGGAAGTCAGAGAGAGAACTAGAGGAAGACAGAGAGAGAACCAGAGGAAGACAGAGAGAGAGAACCAGAGGAAGACAGGAAGACAGAGAGAGAACTAGAGGAAGACAGAGAGAGAACCAGAGGAAGACAGAGAGAGAACCAGAGGAAGTCAGAGAGAGAACCAGAGGAAGACAGAGAGAGAACCAGAGGAAGTCAGAGAGAGAGAACCAGAGGAAGACAGAGAGAACCAGAGGAAGACAGAGAGAGAGA